>LWMJ02000043.1:5128-109572 GCA_001693035.2 Taenia asiatica
AGCAGAGCACCTCGGTGGCTTTTGAAGCTTCCTGCAATTGTGCATCGGCTCGTCTCGAGACAGAAGTCGCCAGTGTGTTTCATGGGACGCAAATTGAGGTGGCACTTGGTCACAGAAGTGTCAGGGTTGGGTGGGTGATGGGAGAAATTGGACAGAGCAATGTCAGCCTAATGCGAATGATGGACCAGCAAAATAGTCATAAATTAGCGATGCCGAGCAGCAGGGTGGAACGTTAGAGAGGAGGTTAGTGTTAAGTTATAACAGAACACAGTGCACTCCACGGTAAATATACACTAGTCTTAATCAGACTGATAATTGGAAAGATGTGAAAGTCCCTTTCCTTAACCCTCGCCGTTAGTTTTGAAGGGGTCGGGGAGCTGACACACCTTTGGAATGGATTGATCAGGTCAACCAAACTGGAGAGGGGAGTGACGATATTCCATCACGCTGTGCATCGCGACGTGGTGAGCGCAAGTCCATTGCTCTCTGCCGCGTTCAAATCATCACTGCTTCATCAATTCCTGCGAATCACCTCCTCCAGTCTTTCCTAGAAAGCACTACTTGCATTCACTTGCCAATGCTGCATTCTGAAGGTGGACAATACGGAGGTGAGCACAGTACTTAAGTGGAATACGGTAGGAGAGTGATTTGTTTGACGGCACTACATAAAGGTCTCGATGTTTCTTAAAATTTGTCAGTTTAGTCAGTGAAGCAGTACTTTCAGTCTGCATGCAAATAAAACCCTATTTCATTGAACACCTCATTAATTTTCACAGAGACAAAGAGGTTAATATGGTATTTTCAAGCAGTGAAAGCCAGGTGAGGTCTAAATGAATGTTGCGGTAAAGTAGGTCGTTTGAGAAAAAGAAGGAGCATCTTGTGAGTTCCCCACGAAATGTATCACAAGTGTTGCGCACAGTAGTTGGGAATTGCAGCATGCATCCTCCTCCTTGCTTGCGCAGTCTCCAGCCTCACAAGATAATGGGGGATTTATACTTCAATAGCTGGAGCTTGGCTGCTTCCAAACCCACTCATTTAATGAGTGTTGTCAAATCCGTTGCTGCACTCAATCAGTCAAACAGATAAAACTGCTTGGATGGCATTGCATTAAGGTGTGGACACGAGTAAAGATGAGCCAAAACAAACGAGAGTGTTTGATTACTCTCTAGGTTTCGCTTTGGGTGAACATTTGGCCCACCAGTTTGCAGCAAATATTCTCAAATTAAGGATGTCCGCATAAAAGTACACAACTAAGAGTGCACAATTCAATGTTTCACCGGTCTGCTCTTAATTATCGCAAAGTAGGCACACCCAATTTGTCTGTGTCGACAAAACTATCTTTCTGCATAGTCGTGTGAGACGGTTTGAAGTGGACACCACCCCCAAAGCATGAGAGAAGCACAACTCCAAGGATTACAATAAGACAACGCTCGTCATGCACCTTCTTCTACCATCACTCCCATTAGGTCACCCACATTCAATAACCTTTCTATTCGCCAAGTTCGCATGTGGACTGAAGCGACCGCTGCAACATAAGCCTGGTCACTCAGTTCCCACCACCACTTCAGCACAATAACCCAAGGTCGGTCGTCATAGCCCCACAAGTCACCATCATGAATGGCCAATTTAACTAAATTTACTTCATATTTATATCTGACACCACAAAATATCCAATAGTGTCCATAAGCAATGCATGCGTGCAGACACTTACAGTAGTTTCGCCAAACAAGTTCAAACGCGAAACCACTAAACAGAAAAAAAATGCAACCTTGCAAATGAGGCGTGTGAAGATGTCTTCCGTTGCATAGACCCTGATACTGATTAGGAGGAATGGTGATAAGTGAGCCCAGCACCACTCACACGCCTTGGAGGCGTTTGTCGAAAACCCCACATAGTTCCACCAGACCTCAAACATGGATCATCGGAATGTGGGAGCCTACCAGCTTTCTACTGTTCTCACTCCAGCGTAGCAGATCCGGTGCATCGTCACACATTTGCTCGTAACTGACGTCTTCCAGCCAATGCCTTCCCATCGCACCAGCTGATTTGCTGATTTGCATCGAGTGCAAGGGAAGACGAGTTGTGATTTGATGTCCTGTTAGTCAGTTTTGGGGTGTTTGCAGAGGCACGACATGCGGTTCCTCCAGACCCATCGCGTTATCGTTGCAGTGTGTACTTCACTTAGGCTAACATCGGGTAGGTGCAGGTGAGGGATGAAGAAGAACTCGGAGGACAAGACGGAAGTGAATGTATTCGGGTGGCACCTCAGGGGTTGGATATATGATAGGAAGTCGCGTAATCATGCCGAGGCGTCATTCGGGTGTGCACACTACGAATATATTACCCACGTCCATCCACAAAGCGCGACCTTTGAGTGGATTTCCCCTTAGAGGCCTTGCTTTTAAACTAGAACGAGTTGGGTGCGTTCGCAGCAGAATAGGCACTTGTTGAAAGTGGAAGCAGAGATGATGTGTTTTGGACTGCCAGTCGGAGTGATTTAAGAGGAGAGTGTCGGCTGTATGGTGAAGATGATTCCATCATTTGGCGTTAGCGGATTTACGGAGGAGGTGAGACCATGTGAAAACTTAACTGAACGGCGTAATTTGTGCATGCTTCGACCACTTCCATCAAACAAACACCATCCACCACGGAATCGCAGACATTTCTGTTGGACAAATGTACGCATGCTGAACAACGAATTGCAAAAAAGCGAATTCAACGAAGCTGGTTTATCTGCAGCATATGCAGTGGGGCTGGGCATTCTCTCATCCTCACTCGAGGAGTAGTACGCGGAGAGCGGACACATGTGACTACGTTGTGCTGGATAACAATGCTAGCCAAAGGGTCAATGAACGACCGTCAAAGAATCGCTCGTGATCGCCTTTCCTCGATTGCATCATAAGCTCCACCACCGTGTCAAGGCCTACCCCTCTAGAGTGAAGGATGTCGATAAATGGCCAGGTGCAAGGCACATGGAGAAGAGTGAAACTGCCAGTTGTGCTTGAGTATGCGTTCCTGGTTTTGTCCACTGGGTTGAAGTAGAAGTTATCACAGCCTGAGTGTGCATAAGTTCTAAATTCAGGGAGGAGATTTGGAGGGGCTGATGGGTCATGTAAGGGTGGTGTGTGTCCACGCAAACACCAACGTCATCATCCCATTGCGTGATGTCGTGGCGATGAGGGGAGCCTATTAGTGTGCTGGTAGCAAGAAACCACTGACCCTCTTGCTTTACGGAGATGGAGATGCACTTGAACTCGCGTAGAAGCTCTTCGAATTCATTGTATTGACCTCCGCCCACTTCCACCTCAAATCCCCTTCTCACCAACCTCGGCGTTGAGTTCGGTGGGCACCGTTCTTCAACACAACGAAACTTATTAGCTTACTCAACAAATTCTTTTTACTGACAGCCTGTGATGTGTCTTCTGGCACAATTGCCAGCCCCCTTAGACACCGAGTACATGGTGAAGCGCTTTCTATGCAATGTGTGCATGTGCTACGATAGAGCAAACAACCTCAAATCTGCGAGGATGATTCTGTGCACGGGAAAGTTTTCTCAACTTGGGGAGGCGGAGGTCGCATTCCACAATAAGTTGAAGTCCATTAAGCACAAAACGGCTTGTAGACGATGGCGCTGTAGTGCATCAAGTATGCTTTCAAGTAGCAGCAAACCATAATGCTGCGATGATTATGCGCTACCAAGGTGCAGGAGGACTGACAGACCACCGACATGAGCCGAGAACCACACCCTGGGGCGGACCCACAATTTGCGCAAACACAAGGCCCACGAAGCTAAGCGCACCAACCGGTGACTGGAGGTTTCAGAGTCGTTGGTACGCAGCGAGCACACTCATAATGAAGGCCACAACATCAAAGGAGCTACGTGCTTTAAAGTACCACTTCGAAGCAGGGCGGGTGACAATGGGAGATGGATGAGATGCGTCGGGCTACACTGGCGCACAAGTACTCTCAAACGTGATCAGTCCACGTTACCCCATTGACAAATAATTCAGATCTTTTTACTACCTACGCCTTGCTGTGTTGCGCATTTACTTCAAATAATTAGGCAGAGCCTTCACTTTTGTGTTTTCATGTGTTCAATAGTGGTGAGGACGTATCTCTTAACTGAACAAAATGATTTGCTTGTGGCAGTCAGGTTGGTGGTTTGAGAAAGATTTTGTGTTTTGTGTTTCAATCTCAGTGAAATGGAATACTGCTCTCAATACTGAGAAAGGTTTCGAGGCAGAAATGAAGTCTGAAAGTCAACTTTTGTCTAACTCACTATATAAGAGGGCTGTAGGGCCTCCTTTCAGTGTAACAGGTCCAGTTTAGCCTTAGAACCACCCTCGTATAATGATGTGATGGTGCCAAATACAGTTCGCTGTTTACGTCTGTATAAAAGGTACCTCTGTGCATAGCATCACTAAAAGTTGATGCCTTGCACTCCCTGTTCCCCTCGTCCAAGTGCAGTTTCTTAGCTTTGAGTTCTAACGACAGAGCATAAAATGCCCAACAGATGATAGTACTTCTGGCCGAGTCACGAAGCTTGCTGAAAACTGTCCAGCTGAAACAGGTGACAAATGCCTTCCTCAGTGTCTCAAGTTCCGACCGAGGTGTTCCTCACCTTGGTAACTTTCCCACACACTAAGATCCATTGAGTCTCGACTTCATTTGAAACACATGGGCCACACCCTCGTGTGCAAGTGACGCTGTCCTCCACAATAGCACTGCATGTTTTAATGGGCTGAGCTTATTCACAAATGAAAGTGCTCATGGAACAGTGGACGGAACAAACAGTAGGACAATCCTTGTTATGCAAGATTTGTCTTTGCACCAATGCTAGCGAATGTGCAGCAAAATACGGGGAGCAAACTAGGTATGTGGGGCTCCAACTGGTTGCCTTCTTACCTGGGATCAGGCCGACGCTGAATGTCGCTGCACTGAGTGTGGATTCAAAGCTCTAACACGTACTTTGATTAACTCGGACTCCGTATGTCAGCAAGCGCTAGCAATACATTGGATGACAGCAACATTTCACGACCAGTGGACATCTTGAATGAGAAGACATGGGTGAAGGCACGAAATGCAGTTGCACCTACTGGCGGCTATTGAATTTGGCAAAGAACTCAATCATGAGGCGAGTGCCTCTAGTAGCCTTATCGACGCGCTATATTCTTCCCACCTCCACATCGCAATTGACACCACCAGCAGTTGGCATCCCCTTCTGGCACTGAGGACACTTTACAAATCAGCTGCATGCAATCTCGAAAACTCTGCTCTGCTGCAGGCTAAAGTGTAGGCACCTTGGGACTTATGTCGGTCCACCTCGGCAATCCTTGTGAGACACTCTGCCATTAGCTAGAAGCACATACCTGTTTCCTCCACCCATGATAGGCAAAGTGAGTCTATAGACACTAACTAAGTGCGATCGTCGTGAGCCATGCTCCTTTGGGCCTGCTCCACGTAATAATGCCTTGGCGTGGATTACGCAGTTAGGGGAATCAAGACCGTCAGCACATCTCACCGAAGGCCTCCAACTCCTCCCTCCCCCCTCCCTCCCTCCCTCCCTCCCTCCCTCCCTTCAATTGGTCTATTTGCTAGTGCGGATACAGAGGGTTTGCTTCCACTTATGCGCCTAGAACCATTAGTTGGTTGGATGTTCGAATCAAATCATCTGATTAATAGCGCCTTCGTTTTCACGAACTATTGGCACCACATAGCTAGCTGATATGGTATCGTTTGTGTTTGCTTGGCGAGGGGTTGACAGTGATCTTTGGTGTGCCAATGCCGCACTGAGTGTCAGAACCCGTAATAGTCGGGTTGCGCCATTGCACCTCGTAGGTTCGCCCACGATAATTGTAGCCATGAAATCGTAATTCGGGCTCCCAGAATCTGGTTTTCGAGTTGATGAGCCTGCATTCCCATGTGAACTCACTTTTGGCATTTCAGTATAAATCGTGTTGACATAGCTGCTCGTAGAGACGGGTCCCTAAGCACTCAGCATCCTGCTGTTCGTTTAATCAAGCTCACTCTTTTAATTTCACTGCTGTCAGACAGCATAAAATAATGAAGAACCTCTACTGGTTTAGACCTCTCTGCGTCATCTGTTTGATCTGTCCGTTCTATTCTATTCCACATCTGGCTTTGCTTGTAGTACCCGATGATAGCAACAATGCACCCTTCTTGACCCCCATCCACAAAAGCCCAATTTTGAGACAGCTCGGTTGCTCCAGGCTAGCCTATGCGATTAGATGCCTGTCAGTCCAACATCATTCCAACATCCCTAATCGAATTCATTTTCAACTTCGTCTTTGCTTTACGCAACAACTCAGCGTTCAGTGCAGCTCCTTCTGAAGTGATATGACTTTGCTCTTGGAATTGCAGTACTGACTGGGATGCAATGAAGTAGAGAGAAGAGTCTCCACCACCCGTGGTCAACAGCCTCATCGAACGCGTCAATTGTCAGGTGGAAGCCGCTGCGATGGTGAGATTCGCTGTGCACCACTATCACGCAAAATTCACTTCGTGTTGAAGGGGAATGCAACCATACCCCTCACTACCAGTGGAACTCTGATCGACACCTTGACCCTCGATGAGGTAGGCTGACCTCCACTATGCAATCTGCGCCACTCATCAAGTGCACCACCCACCTCCCAAATGGCCTTAAGCACGAACCCATCCAAATCCTTTCAACTCTGCATGTTTACCTATTAGAGGTGATACTATTTGCCCTGCTTTAAGCTCGCTCGTGAAGGCCGGTGCAAAGCGCCGGAACCCCACTACTTTCTCAATGACTACAGACGCGAGTTGCAAGATAAACGCAATGAACCCTCCTCCCATCCTCTTTCCCTGCCTTACACCCAAACGCCCTGTATTCCTTAAGCAGATGTGACTTCTTTCGTACGAGGATATACATCTTTGTGAGCATTATTTAGGCCCAAAATGGAGTTAGAATAGCAGGATCTTTGCCAACGCCACTTTTCATCTATACATTCTGATCAAAGCTACAAACCCTAACATATTTGCTCGTGCGTCCCTTCATTCCCACATACCTTCATTAGTTACATATGCATATTTTATTGATATTAATTCACTTTTTACCAAATTTTACTCAAGCAATTTGCTTCTACTACCTTTTGATTTTAGCACGCATTGGCATGTGCGTCTCAATGTGATTTCGCAATTTTACCAACTTAAGATATTTTGCACACTATTCCATAAATTTTTATAGGATTCTGGTAATTTGGCACGTTTTGTGTGTTCCTGCCTCTAAGCTTCCACTTTCTGATCAGTTTTACTGGTTCAATATGTGCCTATGTGTCAACCCAGGCACATACGTTGGGTCACTTTCACTGGACTCTGCGTACATGCTTATGGGCACATATCAACGCATATTATAAACCGAAACCACTCACTCGCTTCAATTTCAAAGGGTTATGCACAGATTTCGCTAAATTTAAGCAATTTTGACTGCATTCACATGACCAGCTACCTAGTTCTGATTAATTTTTCTGATCACTCATACACTCTTGCTCGATGCTGGTAAGTTGAGCTCCTCCACACAATCATGCACACAGTTGTTTCCAAATCTACCATTCAGACATGCACACAGGTTCAGTCACATATCACGGTCAAATTCTGCCAAACAACATGCTAATATCCTCACGTTCGTTCATGCATTTGAGATCAGGCTCACTAAGCCATGCCGTCGTGCTTGGCCTACATAGGTTGAATCGCATCCACCCGCTCTTTACTACGATGCTTCCATCCCCATATTTCTTATTTGCTTCACCATTTCAATATGCTTTCTTAGCCATTCGTGCATGCACTTTTGCTTTATCCTACTAATTCTCCACTAATCCGCACAATCCTTAGTAAATTATCACATGCATACGTATACATGACTATCAGTAGGGCTTAGGACTGAAGGCGTTGCCCGCTGGACGCCTCACTCTACCAAACCGAGAGTTGACGTCCCACTTGTAACATTGCACAGCAAGAGGTGATCCTCATCCTTGCCACCAACGCAACCATTACTTTTACCAGTTTTGAGGCTAGTAATTGCGGCTTAAGAGCTGGCATCTTTAATTCTTGACTGGTGTAAAAATTTGCGAGCCTGATGGAACTCAATGGCTTTATCGGCATCTAATATTTAGTCATTGAAAACGGGTTCCTTTCCTCTGGAATCTGTATTTTATGTAGAATTTCTTCTTCTACGAGGTCAGAGGCGCAACCAGGTATCATTTTAAGTTTACTGCTCACCATGAATGCACACATGATGTCAAATTCACATTGAGCCCCAGTATGGGTCGGTTTGAATAAGCCTTTTGGTTAAGAAGTGGACAGCTGACAACATCCACGTGATGGAGTGATCGCCTCCAGACCCTGAAGAGCAAATGAACCTCGATCTCCTCTACGCTTCGAGGTCGTTTGGCTCTTCTGTCACGCAAAGCAGTTAGTGCTTAAAGGGAACTAAATTATAAAGCTCCACCAGTGAGTTGCTTTAATAAAGTGTGATCCTACTCCTGACCCACCTCAGTTTCAAGCCAAATCAGCGACAATGACGGATTTTGCGTTGCATTCTCTTTGAGCTCCTTCAGTGTCTTAGAAATCCTGTTCCATGCAAAAGTATTCCTTTCAACTGTTAAGAGGTGGATTCGCAAAGCAGCCGCTGACTCATCACGCATTCTAATGGAAGAAATCACGTAATGCGCATGACCAGAAGGTGGTCAGAGAGGGAATTCCTCGCAAAATGGCGTGGGTGAAGCTACGAACAAAACTGCAGCTGACCCAGAAATCAGCAAAGCAAAAAATATATTGCGAAGGCAGTAAGAGATGTGTAGTGCGAGTAGCGGATGTTACGTAAGGTCTCATAGCATGTTCCTAATGGTAGCTGGGCCAACCACCTTCACCTCCTGATTGGCTGATTTCGTATGCCAAACAAGGATCTAGACAGATAATCCACATACTTGAGTTCAAATGCAATTATTTAAAGGCAAGGAAAGACAAGAATTTCATGGCAGTTGGTCTTACCTTCCTACAGCCATCAGCTTTTGGTTCTAATTCATAGGCGCTTTGGAAACCAAGACCGGCAAGTATTAGGCCCTCTTGACCTCCAACGACTTTGTTATCAAACAGGGCGTTGGGGTGCTCCAAAACCAAGTTGAGATTGACCGCGAAGGCTGCCATGTCAATGGGGAACTTCCGATCGGGTTTGTAATTCGACCAGAAGTATGTAATCTTGTTGCGATTGGCGGGGTTGGTGATGCATCCCTCCCAGTCAGATGAAGCTACCAAGCCCACGGGCCATGTTGCGCCTCTTTTAAGCGTTCGCATCTAAAGCAGTATCTTCAAATTACCCCTCCTCACTAATTCCTTACAACTTGGTGTTGTTTAAATAACTCTCTTTCAAAAAGACCTGTTTTTCTTATTGTAAATGCACTTGCCAATGCTCTGCGTGTGGTGCGGTTGCTGACGTACAGCGTTTTAAACAAATCCGTTTCCAAACGAGGCCACTTTGCTCCTGCTAGGCAAAGACTGCATTTTGAACAGTCTGTTTTAGTCGATATTGCCCCATTGTTGCGTTTTAACAAAATTAAAAGGAAGCAATTCACGACTGTACTATGTTTCAGATGGTCAAATAAGTGAAATCTCCTCTGTGATTGCACCGCTAATCACTCTTAAGACAACAAAATGTCTGAGTTATAGGAAATGAGGCACGCAATGCAGAAAATGAAGGGGATAGCCACTTACTTCGTCAAACAACTCTGGATGGTAGGTATTGTCATCATCGGCAAAATACACCACTCCCGACATCCTTGTTGACCGCATGTTCGTCCGCAACCAACTGAGTGCTTTGTTGCGTTGAGCTGATCCTCGAACCTTAGTCGTGTGGGGTAACGTCGGGGCGTTTAGGTGAGTGTAGGGCAAACCGCATTCATCGAGAAATTGAGCCAATGCTCTTTATGAAATAAATTGTTAGAAATGAGCACCGAATGAATGAGAGGGGGAAGGGAAGCGATGCAAGTACAAAGCAATGAGACCCTACCGGCTCCTTTCCACTGCGTCCTCGACCACAATCCAGTGCACGCCCTTAGCAATGCCTAAAACTGTACACAGCCGTACCAGGTCGGGCTTCTGGTTCGGTCGTGAGTAGGTGGGTGTGATTACAAAAATCGTTGGACATTGAGGCCTCCGAACTACCAATATAAATGCGCCTGCAAGGATTAAAACTAGCATCAGTTTTTGAAACCGTCGCATTCCTCTTTACAAGGTCCCAATTTGAGTTGGAGAGAGGTGGTACTATTCCACAACCATATGAAATGATTTATTTTATGCATCAAGGCAAGGATTTTGAAGTGAAGCATACAGCGAAGCGATTGGCTTAAGCATATTTTACCATGTGTGTAGTTCGCACAATGGTGAGTTGGGTAGAGATGATCAGTCTTGCTTGGTAATACCTTTCTCAAGATATCACGAGTGGTTATGCTGCACGAAGCACAGGAGCTAAGCACTCTCTTTTTGCAACTTAGGCAGTCAGTGTTGGTGCCTTATTGGTGCATTCAATGATTGATTGGGGAGTGGTGGTGCAGCCACCTAAATAATCCTTGGCAGTTTCATTAGTGGACTGTCAGATGCTCATAATGAATGGATCTCTGCAATCCTTGAAGCATATTTCCTTGGCTACTAGTTCAGCATAATAATTGTGGCCTACCACGTGTCTTGGGAATGTATTCATCATGCTCCGCCATGTAGGCCTGCGACTAAGCCAGTGGCTTTTCTAAACATCCACCTGCCAGCCTGCCTGCTTGGGTCGAAGTTTGGCATAGTACGTGCCTCAAACTAACCAGTCCACCAATTCACTGCTTGTCTGCTTCCATCGCTTGTCAAGACAACTGTACATTTTAATTTTCTTCTCATCAAAAACTCAAAGTGTCCTGCTAACCTGAAGATTGGTCACCTATTAGAACCTCTCCTCGTGATGCAAGTTAGTAATTTAGGATTGTGGAGAATTCAGTTGGGTCAGCAGGCCGCACCACGGGTATCAAAACTGGTGTAAAGACACTTCTGCACAAAAGAAGCGTCAATCTGATAAAGCAGCAGTTGAAGATGAGATCGGAACCGGAGTCTCTTAAACAGGAGTTTAATGCAAGCAACAGTTGTGGTGCATGGTTCCGGTTAGTAGGGACCGAATATCTGCCCCAAAGCTATTATTTTCTCCCACCACCACTGACAATGTAAAGTGCCATCACCAAAAGAGCCTGTAGATGAATCAGAAGTAAATGCTCACCCGTCAACTACCCCATAGCCAAAGACATTGTCTCCTCTCAAAGGGTGAAATTCGTTAACAGTGACGTCACAGGTAGGATTTCCAGCCCCCACCACAACAAGAGCATCTACCGGAATGTGTGATCTCATACTGCAAAATGCTACTTGATCCCACTACGCTCTGACTGCCCAAACATGCTGAAATATGTATTTTCTATCCCCAAGCAGATTGAGTAGGACTGCTGACTGCACAAATATCGGAAGTAATGCTTTGCTGGCCAAACACATAAGTCCGAGGCATTGCCAAGTCTTCGTCTAATGTTCTTAAGTAAGTCGTATTCACATCAAATTTGCCTTAACCATTGCATTTAGCCCCACGATGCTCAACTTGGGCTGTGGCATCAGAGAAGTGCGAAGTGTTGGCGAGTGAACGACAGCTGTATTATGCAAGGTTGTGCTTTCTAAGAAAGATCGAAGAAAAGCAGCTTTAATAAGCAGACGCAACTGGTAAGGATCTTAACGTGCTAGCAAGTAATAAGAGTGCACTCGTGATGTTGCAATAAACGAAGTGATAAGCTATGCCCGTCCAATTCTTCATTTGGCTTGGTCTTTTACTACCAAGCAGGCGACTGCAGCTCCTAACCTGTCGAGTGAATTGACTCTCTGTTAAAACCATTTCAGTAGAGTGCAAGGTACTTGGGTTCTTTGAAAATTAAGACGGATGTAAGCAAAAGGAATTCCTAAAGTGCTTGTATAAGATGATGCGTCCACAGCACAGTGTTGAGTGATGACAAGGGCTCTCCACTCAGTCGATTAATTCGCAACTGTTGAGTTGATCTGTTGAGTGAGGTCGGATCGCAACTGTAAAAATGCAGTTAATATAGAAATAAGCCATTGTCAGCTGCCATCGGCGGAGTGACAGTTGCAAAATGTTCCCTTTAAACGAGTGTACTGAAGGAGTTGATGCGGCCGAATGAGTAGCTTCGGACTCTAATTAATATAGCCTTTAGAAAACTCTGCGCTCAGCACACGCATTCGTTTGATGCATTCTATGAAATGTATGCTTTAACGCCTTTTAAGCGCATTGTAATACGTTGTTTGTTCCCACTGCCGGTTCTGGTTTTGGTCACTTGGATGGTCACATTGCCCTAGCCGTGTGGGGTGGCATCCGGTTCGTGCCAGCAGTTCCGTTCCCTCTGCTTGCTGCAAGTATGTATTCCGCCCTAGCATTGTACTTTCTCTTGCTTTCATGGAAGTCTCGGGACGCCACACGACCCTGCCTTATGAGAAGCGGTTCCGAGAGACCAAGCCAAATAAACAAGTTTCCAGAGCATTCGTAGATTGGTAAGTAACTGAAACTTCCAAAAGATTGACCAAGCACGACCTAGTGCGACAAGAAGGATCATTTTTGAAAGTAGTTCACTGTCTTTATAATGGCCTACTACCTTAAACATTCATACTATTTGAGGTGAAGAAGACGTGTTCTTTCTACATAAAATGCAATGGTGTGTGTGACCGTGCCTCCCAACGTCGAAATCGAAGGCGCGATTTAGCTTAGGTGAAAGATGAGCAGTGCAGTAAGGAGTTCATGAAGTAGGGCAGTTTTCGCAGACAATCTGTGGCATGATGTGCACCGTGTTGGGCCCGTATTAGTAAACACAAGCAGAGTTTATGCGTCAAGATGGTACCCTGGAAGTGTACATTTTTGCTTACTTTAAGAATGGCATTGCCTATAGACCCCGTGAATTGTGCTGCGGTGTTGGACACAAACTTTAACATTTCAAGTTAAAAGCAGATTAGAAAAGGGCAGTGTAATACTTTGTTTGTCCGGATTGCCGGATTCGTTCCCTGGGGTGTGGCCATGTTAGCAGCTTGCAATTTCTCTGTTTCCAGAATACCCATATTCTGCCCCAGTACTACGCCTTCGTTCACCTTCAAGGAAGTCTCGGGACACTACATTGGTGACAGCTAAGCTCTCCTGTAAACTCGTTTGTGGTGGCTGGTTATGTGAAGGAGAGGAAGCGAAGGTGTCTTAGCGTTGCCTGGAATTGGATAACTCTGCTAAACGAAAGCGAATTGGGTAGCGATTATGTTATACTTCTGGTTTTGGGTGTGAATTCACGTGTCAAAATGCAGTAGCGTTGACAGTACAAGTGCTGAGTGATAGCCAAGTCACTGTAGTCTTGTTTTACCAGTGAACCAGTAGAACGAAGGCGCAGGCGTGGATAGTGAAAGGAAGCTCATGCACCTTTCTAAACACGACATGAGACTGGACTCATTAATGCCTGCGAATTAGCTTTGAGCTCATCGGTGTCACTGGTGCTAAAGGCTGCCAGTGGTAAAGGAACTCTCTGTTCTTTATAAGTATAGATTGAATGGGCACAATTAGCTGTTACCGTATGAACAAGCTGCAGAACTGAGTGCCACCCGGAAGACGAATTGCGCAATGAGCACGGCTAAGTTCAAGTTTTAATAAGGTAGTTAGTTCGATAGATGCTGAGGTCACTTGATAATAAATGGCTGCACTTTATAAAAGGCAGCAGCAAGCAACGTTTGTCGACTTGTAAGTAGGTGTAGTGATGCCTACCTGGTCCGGTAAAGCTGGATTCATATTGGCATTCACATTAACTTCGACACATCAGGTTACTAATCCGCCCACACTCACCCGAGCAGATCGTGAAGCCGTAAGAGAACGTGTAGTTAGTCTTGTGAATGCTCTTACACGTCTAACTTTGTCCCATTACGCTTGCTTTGGGTATTTGCGCTGTGACTTCATTCTCAACACTCACAAGAACAGAAGGCGTCCCACTTTTTTCTGTGATGCAAAAAAAATTCTTTTATCAATATACTTGGTGTTCTGATAAATAAGTTTTTAGACACAAGTCATCGACATTTGTTTGCAGGTGGGGAGGAAGGGGACAAGATAGCATTGCTCAAGCGTCGTTTCGGGAGCAGGGGAGGTTGGAGTATAAAGCAGGATTGAAGTAATGCTTCGAATAAAAACAGGTTGGCCTCTCTACCTTTACCGTTTTAAAGTACCGGCTGATAATAAGCGTGAGACTTGTTGACCGAAATACGTGGGGCCTTTCCAACCGATTGGTACATTCTCTCCCTGAACGCAAACAACCCTAATGGGCCTTTTGCAAAAACTTTATATTTTAACCACTCAAATGGCACATTTTTCCAGATAAGGGAAGCGTGTCTGCGAGCTTGGAGTCGGATAACTTGGGGTGAGAGTTGTAGGCAAAGGGACGAAGGAAAAATTCATCCAGATGCGTTCACATGGGAATGCAGGCTCATCAACTCGAAAACCAGATTCTGGGAGCCCGAATTACGATTTCATGGCTACAATTATCGTGGGCGAACCTACGAGGTGCAATGGCGCAACCCGACCATTACGGGTTCTGACACTCAGTGCGGCATTGGCACACCAAAGATCACTGTCAACCCCTCGCCAAGCAAACACAAACGATACCATATCAGCTAGCTATGTGGTGCCAATAGTTCGTGAAAACGAAGGCGCTATTAATCAGATGATTTGATTCGAACATCCAACCAACTAATGGTTCTAGGCGCATAAGTGGAAGCAAACCCTCTGTATCCGCACTAGCAAATAGACCAATTGAAGGGAGGGAGGGAGGGAGGGAGGGAGGGAGGGGGGAGGGAGGAGTTGGAGGCCTTCGGTGAGATGTGCTGACGGTCTTGATTCCCCTAACTGCGTAATCCACGCCAAGGCATTATTACGTGGAGCAGGCCCAAAGGAGCATGGCTCACGACGATCGCACTTAGTTAGTGTCTATAGACTCACTTTGCCTATCATGGGTGGAGGAAACAGGTATGTGCTTCTAGCTAATGGCAGAGTGTCTCACAAGGATTGCCGAGGTGGACCGACATAAGTCCCAAGGTGCCTACACTTTAGCCTGCAGCAGAGCAGAGTTTTCGAGATTGCATGCAGCTGATTTGTAAAGTGTCCTCAGTGCCAGAAGGGGATGCCAACTGCTGGTGGTGTCAATTGCGATGTGGAGGTGGGAAGAATATAGCGCGTCGATAAGGCTACTAGAGGCACTCACCTCATGATTGAGTTCTTTGCCAAATTCAATAGCCGCCAGTAGGTGCAACTGCATTTCGTGCCTTCACCCATGTCTTCTCATTCAAGATGTCCACTGGTCGTGAAATGTTGCTGTCATCCAATGTATTGCTAGCGCTTGCTGACATACGGAGTCCGAGTTAATCAAAGTACGTGTTAGAGCTTTGAATCCACACTCAGTGCAGCGACATTCAGCGTCGGCCTGATCCCAGGTAAGAAGGCAACCAGTTGGAGCCCCACATACCTAGTTTGCTCCCCGTATTTTGCTGCACATTCGCTAGCATTGGTGCAAAGACAAATCTTGCATAACAAGGATTGTCCTACTGTTTGTTCCGTCCACTGTTCCATGAGCACTTTCATTTGTGAATAAGCTCAGCCCATTAAAACATGCAGTGCTATTGTGGAGGACAGCGTCACTTGCACACGAGGGTGTGGCCCATGTGTTTCAAATGAAGTCGAGACTCAATGGATCTTAGTGTGTGGGAAAGTTACCAAGGTGAGGAACACCTCGGTCGGAACTTGAGACACTGAGGAAGGCATTTGTCACCTGTTTCAGCTGGACAGTTTTCAGCAAGCTTCGTGACTCGGCCAGAAGTACTATCATCTGTTGGGCATTTTATGCTCTGTCGTTAGAACTCAAAGCTAAGAAACTGCACTTGGACGAGGGGAACAGGGAGTGCAAGGCATCAACTTTTAGTGATGCTATGCACAGAGGTACCTTTTATACAGACGTAAACAGCGAACTGTATTTGGCACCATCACATCATTATACGAGGGTGGTTCTAAGGACAAACTGGACCTGTTACACTGAAAGGAGGCCCTACAGCTCTCTTATATAGTGAGTTGGATAAAAGTTGACTTTCGGACTTAATTTCTGCCTCGAAACCTTTCTCACTATGGAGATCAGTATTCTATTTCACTGAGATTGAGACACAAAACACAAAATCTTTCTAAAACCACCAACCTGACTACCGCAATCAAACCATTTTGGTCAGTTAAGTCGTACGTCCTCACCACTATTGAACACATGAAAACACAAAAGTGAAGGCTCTGCCTAATTATTTGAAATAAATGCGCAACACAGCAAGGCGTAGGTAGTAAAAAGATCTGAATTATTTGTCAATAGGGTAACGTGGACTGATCACGTTTGAGAGTACTTGTGCGCCAGTGTAGCCCGACGCATCTCATCCATCTCTCATAGTCACCCACCCTGATTCGAAGTGGTACTTTAAAGCACGTAGCTCCTTTCATGTTGTGGCCTTCATTATGAGTGTGCTCGCTGCTAACCTACGACTCTGAAACCTCCAGCCATCGGCTGATTCGCTTAGCTTCGTGGGCCTTGTGTTTACGTAAATTGTGGGTCCACCCCAGGGTGTGGCTCTCGGCTCATGCCGGCAGTCTATCAGTCCTTCTGCACCTTGGTAGCGCATGATCATCGCGGCATTATGGTTTGCTGCTACTTGGAAGCATACTTGATGCACTACAGTGCCATCGTCTACAAGCCGTTTTGTGCTTAATGGACTTCTGTGTGGTTCTCGGCTCATGTCGGTGGTCTGTCAGTCCTCCTGCACCTTGGTAGCGCATAATCATCGCAGCATTATGGTTTGCTGCTACTTGAAAGCATACTTGATGCACTACAGCGCCATCGTCTACAAGCCGTTTNTTGTGCTTAATGGACTTCCACCTATTCTGGAATGCGACCTCCGCCTCCCCAAGTTGAGAAAACTTTCCCGTGCACAGAATCATCCTCGCAGATTTGAGGTTGTTTGCTCTATCGTAGCACATGCACACATTGCATAGAAAGCGCTTCACCATGTACTCGGTGTCTAAGGGGGCTGGCAATTGTGCCAGAAGACACATCACAGGCTGTCAGTAAAAAGAATTTGTTGAGTAAGCTAATAAGTTTCGTTGTGTTGAAGAACGGTGCCCACCGAACTCAACGCCGAGGTTGGTGAGAAGGGGATTTGAGGTGGAAGTGGGCGGAGGTCAATACAATGAATTCAAAGAGCTTCTATGCGAGTTCAAATGCATTTCCATCTCCGTAAAGCAAGAGGGTCAGTGGTTTCTTGCTACCAGCACACTAATAGGCTCCCCTCATCGCCACGACATCACGCAATGGGATGATGACGTTGGTGTTTGCGTGGACACACACCACCCTTACATGACCCATCAGCCCCTCCAAATCTCCTCCCTGAATTTAGAACTTATGCACACTCAGGCTGTGATAACTTCTACTTCAACCCAGTGGACAAAACCAGGAACGCATACTCAAGCACAACTGGCAGTTTCACTCTTCTCCATGTGCCTTGCACCTGGCCATTTATCGACATCCTTCACTCTAGAGGGGTAGGCCTTGACACGGTGGTGGAGCTTATGATGCAATCGAGGAAAGGCGATCACGAGCGATTCTTTGACGGTCGTTCATTGACCCTTTGGCTAGCATTGTTATCCAGCACAACGTAGTCACATGTGTCCGTTCTCCGCGTACTACTCCTCGAGTGAGGATGAGAGAATGCCCAGCCCCACTGCATATGCTGCAGATAAACCAGCTTCGTTGAATTCGCTTTTTTGCAATTCGTTGTTCAGCATGCGTACATTTGTCCAACAGAAATGTCTGCGATTCCGTGGTGGATGGTGTTTGTTTGATGGAAGTGGTCGAAGCATGCACAAATTACGCCGGTCAGTTAAGTTTTCACATGGTCTCACCTCCTCCCTAAAATCCGCCAAAGCCAAATGATGGAATCATCTTCACTCCACAGCTCACACTCTCCTCTTAAATCACTCCGACTGGCAGTCCAAAACACATCATCTCTGCTTCCACTTTCAACAAGTGCCTATTCTGCTGCGAACGCACCCAACTCGTTCTAGTTTAAAAGCAAGGCCTCTAAGGGGAAATCCACTCAAAGGTCGCGCTTTGTGGATGGACGTGCCGGTCAGTTAAGTTTTCACATGGTCTCACCTCCTCCCTAAAATCCGCCAAAGCCAAATGATGGAATCATCTTCACTCCACAGCTCACACTCTCCTCTTAAATCACTCCGACTGGCAGTCCAAAACACATCATCTCTGCTTCCACTTTCATCAAGTGCCTATTCTGCTGCGATTGCACCCAATTCTTTCTAGTTTAAAAGCAAGGCCTCTAACAGGGAATCCACTCAAAAGTCGCGCTTTGTGGATGGACGTGGGCAATATATTCGTAGTGTGCACACCCGAATGACGCCTCGGCATGATTACGCGACTTCCTATCATATTTCTATCCTCTGAGATGTTACACAAATACATGCATTTCCGTCTTGCCCGCCGAGTTCTTCTTCATCCCTCACCTGCACCTACCCGATGTTAGCCTAAGTGAAGTACACACTGCAACGATAACGCGATGGGTCTGGAGGAACCGCATGTCGTGCCTCTGCAAACACCCCAAAACTGACTAACAGGACATCAAATCACAACTCGTCTTCCCTTGCACTCGATGCAAATCAGCAAATCAGCTGGTGCGATGGGAAGGCACTGGCTGGAAGACGTCAGTTACGAGCAAATGTGTGACGATGCACCGGATCTGCTACGCCGGAGTGAGAACAGTAGAAAGCTGGTAGGCTCCCACATTCCGATGATCCATGTTTGAGGTCTGGTGGAACTATGTGGGGTTTTCGACAAACGCCTCCAAGGCGTGTGAGTGGTGCTGGGCTCACTTGTCAGCATTCCTCCTAATCAGTATCAGGGTCTATGCAACGGAAGACATCTTCACACGCCTCATTTGCAAGGTTGCATTTTTTTTCTGTTTAGTGGTTTCGCGTTTGAACTTGTTTGGCGAAACTACTGTAAGTGTCGGCACGCATGCATTGCTTATGGACACTATTGGATATTTTGTGGTGTCAGATATAAATTTAAATTGGCCATTCATGATGGTGACTTGTGAGGCTATGACGACCGACCTTGGGTTATTGTGCTGAAGTGGTGGTGGGAACTGAGTGACCAGGCTTATGTTGCAGCAGTCGCTTCAGTCCACATGCGAACTTGGCGAATAGAAAGGTTATTGAATGTGGGTGACCTAATGGGAGTGATGGTAGAAGAAGGTGCATGACGAGCGTTGTCTTATTGTATTCCTTGGAGTTGTGCTTCTCTCATGCTTTGGGGGTGGTGTCCACTTCAAACCGTCTCACACGACTATGCAGAAAGGTAGTTTTGTCGACACAGACAAATTGGGTGTGCCTACTTTGCGATAATTAAGAGCAGACCGGTGAAACATTGAATTGTGCACTCTTAGTTGTGTGCTTTTACGCAGACATCCTTAATTTGAGAATATTTGCTGCAAACTGGTGGGCCAAATGTTCGGTTTAAGCTCACCCAAAGCGAAACCTAGAGAGTAATCAAACACTCTCGTTTGTTTTGGCTCATCTTTACTCGTGTCCACACCTTAATGCAATGCCATCCAAGCAGTTTTAACTGTTTGACTGATTGAGTGCAGCAACGGATTTGACAACACTCATTAAATGAGTGGGTTTGGAAGTAGCCTAGCTCCTGATATTGAAGTATAAATCCCCCATTATCTCGTGAGGCTGGAGACTGCGCAAGCAAGGAGGAGGATGCGTGCTGCAATTCCCAACTACTGTGCGCAACACTTGTGATACATTTCGTGGGGAACTCACAAGATGCTCCTTCTTTTTCTCAAACGACCTACTTTACCGCAACATTCATTTAGACCTCACCTGGCTTTCACTGCTTGAAAATACCAAATTAACCTCTTTGTCTCTGTGAAAATTAATGAGGTGTTCAATGAAATTGGGTTTCATTTGCATGCAAACTGAAGGTCCTGCTTCACTGGCTAAACTGACAGATTTTAAGAAGCTTCGAGACCTTTATGTAGTGCCGTCAAACAAATCACTCTCCTACCGTATTCCACTTAAGTACTGTGCTCACCTCCGTATTGTCCACCTTCAGAATGCAGCATTGGCAAGTGAATGCAAGTAGTGCTTTCTAGGAAAGACTGGAGGAGGTGATTCGCAGGAATTGATGAAGCAGTGATGATTTGAACGCGGCAGAGAGCAATGGACTTGCGCTCACCACGTCGCGATGCACAGCGTGATGGAATATCGTCACTCCCCTCTCCAGTTTGGTTGACCTGATCAATCCATTCCAAAGGTGTGTCAGCTCCCCGACCCCTTCAAAACTAACGGCGAGGGTTAAGGAAAGGGACTTTCACATCTTTCCAATTATCAGTCTGATTAAGACTAGTGTATATTTACCGTGGAGTGCACTGTGTTCTGTTATAACTTAACACTAACCTCCTCTCTAACGTTCCACCCTGCTGCTCGGCATCGCTAATTTATGACTATTTTGCTGGTCCATCATTCGCATTAGGCTGACATTGCTCTGTCCAATTTCTCCCATCACCCACCCAACCCTGACACTTCTGTGACCAAGTGCCACCTCAATTTGCGTCCCATGAAACACACTGGCGACTTCTGTCTCGAGACGAGCCGATGCACAATTGCAGGAAGCTTCAAAAGCCACCGAGGTGCTCTGCTAGCAATGAGATTGTGACCAATGATGAGACACAAATTCGAGAAAGGGCGTTCGGGAGGTGAGTCAAGTTGGAAGATGGCAAGATTCAACAGTGGGACTCACTAGAGCGGCTATTTATGCAGGGCTAGGTGATGTGAAACAGAATGATCGAACAAAGTCTACGTCGAAATGCTGAGCTAGAAAGGGCTCAACATTTGACTCTATTATGTCCCCTCTTTCCCACCATGATAATTAAGTTAACTGATAACAATAAAACTTGAGTTACTTGTCTATGACGAGAAAAGTGATGTTCATTCATGATCCACTTGACCAAGTGTCTAAACATAGGTCAGTACCGTCTAAAATTGGTAATAGACTAGTGATGTCGACGTCTACTTCAGCTGACGTCCCGTAGTGACTAGTTAACTGATGCAGTCGGTGCATCAACAACCATCAAGTTTGTCTCCACACAAGACGGAATAAACCCAGTGCATCACTGGTGACTACCCATTGCGTTACAAGGGAACAAGCTTCGGACTGAGACCGGAGGCTTCATATTCATTATCAGAATAGCAGCTGTGGGGATACAGTGGCAGTTGTGAGAGGTGCCACATGTGATGGCAAAGACAGAAGGGGAAGTTGTGAATTACAGGTTCCGTTCAACAGACCGAGTGCTCCTGCAGACTTGTGAAACATCTCGTGCTAGGCTGCGCCAATGAGGAGGAGGAGGTAGCATGCCTTCATATCCAAAGCATCGCAAGCGATCGTCACGACGGAACACGAAGGAAGTAAGGAGGAAAGTGAGGAGTTGTAGCAGTTCAGTGATCACCTCCGTAATAACATGGAGTAAGTGATTCAGTGAGTGGATATAGTCTCCGATTCTCAAAAACACCACCAATGGATTGTGGCATTCATCATCTTTCCTCTTCATCAACGATGCTGACCACACTCTTTCAGCCACCTATTCCTCCAGACTTGGCCGACTGGGATGCATTGAGTTCCACTTCACGCGAACGTCTTTCTCGGCTCTTTCCTCTGGAGCGAGTAGTTGCTTGCCGTTTACACAGATTACCCTGGCACTTATAGTGGTTTCAGAAGCTCATGCTAGAGAGAACACACATTGACTTTGCATGGCGACGCATCATTCTGCGCCTACTCACGCTTCGCCACCTTCTTATGGCCTTTTCCGATTCCCTCATCTGACATACTTGCGCGTGAGATAAACGGATATGGTCTGCTTGCAGATCTTACATTGCACAATGCCATCGTGGAAGTGATAACCAGATCCTGAAGCAGCCTTGACTTTGGTTGACTTGACCAAAAAGTAGGTACTCTTGCGAGTACTAAACCTGGCAACTATTCGAAGACCTGCCTACTTCATGTCATGAGTTCATCGAGGTTACACCGGGGCTGTTGGCTCCACACCTACAAAAGAGCCAGCAGTGGCAGCAGCAGCAGCAGTAGCAGCAACGAATGCCAAATGCGACCTACCACTGGCGCACACCTCCTGGGCCAGTCCAGCCCACCTTAGTCCACTAATCAAGGTTTGATGATAACCAACGATGGTGGTGGCTGGCGGTGGCTGACTTCATGCACCTGTGCATTGATAGCTGATGAATGCTTCTCACTTGACGGAGGAGCGCAATCCAAATCCACGGATGCCTACTTGCATCTGCACCACATTGTAAGCAAAGTTTGCACGGTGGTGATGGTGACGCTCAGCCGCCAAGCTGGTCAGCTGTAAGACATTTGAATGGTTTGAATGCAAGCACTTCAAAGACTGGCCTACGTCAACCTATCCGACAGTGACGACCCTGATTGTGATGCCCGCCTGGGTGCTTAGTCCAAAGACGGTAGCTACTTGCATGAACATTCAGTCACTGCATTGCTGATGCCATCAGCCTAATCAACGCACAGACACTTGTGGTGAGATATGGTTGCATGAATGAGGAGTCGTTTGGCTGTAATGGTGAACGCAGCGCAGTTGTGGACTTAGGCATTTGCCATCCTAAAATTTGGTGCTCCTTAAATACTAAACGTTGTCTTGCGCGAAGCACTGGCACCGCCAAACTCACATTTTTCGGTAGGGCACAAACCCTCCTCTTAGCCAGCCTTCTTACCATCGTCTAATGACGTGCAGAATAGGAATGTTACCGAAGTGGAAACACTCAAACACTTCCCCTCATCCAGCAATGACGATGTAACCGGGCTGAAATGCCTTCTTTTTAAGCCACGTACCGTGGACCCTGCCTCAGCCCAGGACACTGCTTTGCTTCTGCCTGTGTGTGCGTGCTAATGTGAACACACTTAATCCAAGTTCAAGTCCTTTCATCTTTTGCACAGTTCTTCGTGCATAAACGATCTTATGCCAGCATGAGTTGAAGCATAAATAGAGCCCACTTGCAGTAGTTTGATTCAATTAAAGAACAAATGAGGAGCAGTGACTAACGTGGTTGATGCAGCACTCCCCTACGAAATGCCGAAATCGGTCTGCACAAGGAATGTCATTTGCTGTTACAAAAAGTCATGCACGCAAACAGGCCAATGGCTCAGGTAAGAGAGAGAATGTATTGGGAAGCGATGAGCACAGTTTGGGATGGTGGAGAATTTGAGCCTTCCAGTCCATCCATTCAATGCCTCCACTGTTCACTACCACAAACAAGGTGGAGCATGCGACAGTTGAAAGCACAAACAGGCCATCGGGGCATTCTGAAAAGCGAACTGGAAACATTGTGAAGTGTCATTTGGGAGAGGGACTTGGGCTGGACCAAGGGTAAATAATGACAAACTACTTTGAAGCATTCCATCGGATTTGCGATAGACGATGTCAGCAGAAAAAGGCTACCAACTCAACTGTAAAGCTGCCGGTCGTGTGTTTCCGTCTCCTGCTTATTCAACACAGCTTCATAACTCGGGAATGTTGTAGTATGTTGGCAAGAGGAACTACAACGATAGCACCTTCGCATGCTGTATCGGCAGGAGTGGTCCTCCTTTTGAAGTACATCCATGGTAGGCGCATCTAAAGTGGATAATCCGATAGCACAAAAAGCTTGTGGTACAGCTAACCAAAATCATTGGCAAAGAGTAACACACCAGTTAGGAAATGCCTAAACCAGCTGGCCGAAACGCACAACAAGCTTTTGTGCCCTTTGGTGGTAAAGCAAACACAGACTTAAGCATTAACCCTACCAAGCATACTTAGCGCCGTTTTAACCCTCCATACGAATGTGAATATAAATAATAATGACCCGACAAGAAAATGTGAGCCATATAACAACTTGGCCTTCCAGTTTTTGACATCAAAGACGGCAGCAAAGGAAATAGCGGAGGGGTATCTGAGAGGACAACAAAAATAAGGAATATACAAATGGAAAGTCCTACCACTGATGCCTATTGTGCTATGCACAAAGAGTAAAATAAGAGGCTGAACACGGAAGCAAAGTGAGGGAGAGGGAAGGGAAGGGAAGAATGTTGTCTTGGCGTAAAACCGAGCTTGCAGCAAGCGCAACCGGCTACACGATACCTCCACTGAGGTAGCAATGGGGGAATTTTATGGGCCACATTAATCCACCCAAAACTCTCAATCGTTCTGGATTGACAATGCGATCACTAAGTGTCGGGTGCTACACGCTTCAGCTTTTTGCAACTGTCATCGACCGAATAAGCTGTGATTGTCACTTCCACTAAATGACGATTAATAAGATGCAGAACACATAACAAATACGGTCTAAAACAAACAATTGCTCCAACCAAATGACTTTTAATCGCAAACGGGAATACGATAGTACGATAAAAGCCAACAGATTTCAAATTAGAGACTTTGACGACAACAATGTCTTCCCCATCTTCAACGTGCTACTTGGTTCTGGTGTACATGCAGTCTGAATATAAAGCGCGTCTTGCGCACAACCATTGAAAAAAAGCACTTAGATCGTCTTGAGCAGTCCTGACTACCATTCACTCGATGCTGCCAGTTACGCGCACACCAAACTACTCGGTTTTACCTGTTCTCTCCAACCTCTGGCGAATGAAACCAATATCAGATCCGGCAATTTGGCAGATTCAGATCCGGCAATTTGGCAGAATGATTTTTCAAAAATGGAGTGTGCGGAGAATGTTAAAGGCTGACACAATAGTCGCATAGGTAAGTGAATCGGATAACAACAATTGTCTTAAAAAAGCAATCACAACAACCCAACATGAACGACTAATTTAACACAGTGAAACAACCTCTCGTTCTTTTTCCAGTAGTGATTGGGCATGGTTACGCATTCGGGTTTGCTAAATGAGCCGATCCCACCTCGCTTTGTGAGAGGGATTCTGCTGCAATAACAAATGAATTTCTGTCACTACTGACATGAAGTCGCTTCATGGAGAGACAACTATGAATATTTCAACAGGCAATTATGTGGAAAAAGCATGTAAATTTAAAACCCCCTTTTAGATTGCAGTACTAATGGGACTAAAAAATCCCTTGCAACTTCCCTTTACCAAATTAATACTCAACCTAAAAACAACCTGTCATTTACTCCAGTTCTTTAAAATGTTGTAAATTCCCTTCAAAGACAACAGTAAACCCCCAACTGACCACGAAGCAGAGGTGCAGACAGAAATGATAGTAATAGCAGTCACATGTTGTTACACAAGGTAGGGCACAATAACACCAACCAGCAGCCTGCTGTTGGACTTATTTGTGGTGTAGAAACCGGGAATTCCGAAGCAACGAACGGTCGACTGCAGCGGAATAACTCACATCGTCACGACGTTCAAATGGCGTCTTCACACGTTGTCCATATACATTGATCTGTAGACACCAACGTCCTCTCACATTATCAACGATCCTCCAGGGGAATATAATCCACTCCACCCTTTGTCCCTTTATCCAAGCACTTTGTCAATCACTAGGACGACTCTCTCAGTCCAGTTCTGCTCCACAAACAGTCCTGATTTCCTGGGCTTACAAGGGACGAAGCTCTGTTTACAACCTCGGTTGCAAAATCGGCTTAACAGCGATCAAACTCAGCAAAACTGTTCCTAATTTCCCATACACCAAGTGATTTGGAGGGAACAGCGAATGTGAAATTAATTGACCAAACGAAGAGCCACAGTTACTAACTCGGCATCAAACAACGAAACGAAGAAATTCAGCTGCAGCTAACACCTCCATGGCCAGATGTAATTATATCCTCGACTAAGGCAGGCAAGAGTAAATTTTCGCATCATGCAAAATCGCTTCTATGGTGGGTTTATTATGCACACTTCACCCCTCATGTTTCCACCTTCCCATTGCGGTCAAAGTGCTGCATTTGATCATAAGCTTTATTGCTGATTAACAGGACATTTCCCATCCCAACCAAACTTTGGTGCATTCGTTTCGCACAAATTAAAGTGCATTTAGCATCGAATTAACCATCACACCTTTGTACAATTACAAAGAAGTTGTACACTAAGTAAGATAATATTTTCGACCGCATGTCCGATTTAAAGACTACAATAGAAGAGATTAAGATCTGTTTTTAGCGCACATTCGTGCATCAACTCAGGGCAGATAATAAGCAATGGTCTTTTCGTGAAAACACCATTAATAAGTGATTGCAGTGTCTCCCGCAGGAGAATCGAGAAAGGATAGAGTTGGTAGACACTGCGATCAAAGTTTGACAACCACTCGGCATCCGGAATGCTTGCTAACTCCTCGAAATTCAAACGTCTACTGCTGCCGTTAATTCGGACTTTCCACTCTTCTATCGTAGGCGTTGTGGTCTGTGGTTCGAGTATTTTGTTATAAGGTTTTTAGCAGAGATGCAGCTCATATTGGCTGGCTGGATTCACCAAAATGGTGTCGTTCCATTCACAATAATTGCTGCGCAATAGTTTGTCGTTTAGCCAATCCCCACGAGTCCATGTTTTGGAGAAAACGCTATAAGCGTTAAGGATGTAGATTACGCACACACAGAAGGTGACGATGAGCAATGCCGATTTCCACTTTGAAGAAGTAAAATGACAAGCAAAAAATCTCACTATTTTGAGTGTAGATGAGTTCATCATGCTTTTATGAGGAGCTTAGTTCATCTGAGCAAGCTTCATTTACAAGCGCTCTCTATCAGGGACTGCTTTATGCAAGCTTTGACGCTCCACACCTCAAGGTGATAGAATGATGCGTCAGTGGTGCTTGATGCTTGAGTGGCTGCGTCCACCTCACAGCGTCATCCGGCAATGTGGTAGTTGAGTGCGGGCAGAAGCAATTGATTTGTGGTTACCCGCCTCTACACGCACACAATTCACTTCACTCACTAACTGAAATGCCACCTTTCGCACACATTCATCTTCGTGCTTTTCCATCGCAGCATCACTTGCATCTCATTTCATCGCGATAGTGACGGAAGCGCCTATGGCAAGAGAAGCTGCGCGTCAAAATGACTTTGGAGAAATTCAGCAGCAGCACAAATGCGGCTATACAGACACACATTGACTAGCTACCAAGTGCCTATTATTGTTAGGCTTCTTCTTTTCACATACAACTGCGCCAGAACAAGACTACTGACATTTTTACCCATTGATGAGGAGTGGGTTACATTCGATGACATGGTTATGGGAATACGCTTTAGCGACTTATGTCCCAGACACAGATTGCTGTTGAGGTGCTTGCGGTTGGCTGTCAATTAATAGTGAGAACTCTGGTGGTGCTATTTGGGACAATAGTGACCAACTGGGCTGCGGTGGTCATCTCTTCCTTAAGGAATGGGACAAGTTCCTTTGCGGAAGGTGACAAGCAAAAACCGGTCAATTTCGAGACAGACGGTGTGACGAAAGGAGTCACGTTTTAGTAAAACCACATCAGCCTTTAAACAGTGCTCACGACCCTTAATGGTGGTGCCTGTGGCTCATGACTCAGTACTGGCTGTACTGGTTGTACAGTCCCATAGCTTTGCTAACGGATGCCTTTTCGTACGAGTTCCCTGATTTGTACATCTCCGCATACGATCCAAGTCTGCTCTCGCAAGGACGCTGATGTACGTCTTCTAGTTCAGATGCCAATTGATTTAAAGAGTGCGTTTTTTCACTCCTTGGATAGCGCATACTGTGCACGGAACGGTGGACGGTAGTTGGAGCAAGAGGAGGGAAGCAATCGCTTTAGCTATACTCAGTATGAATACCTTCCAAAGGGGCTCTGCCGAGGCCGCAGCACATGTAACTGGGCCGTTGGACAGGATCTTCCTGCAAGTGGATCTACTACTGCATCAACTGCTCTTCTTGCATCCGACACTGCAAGAAGGAATCATACATGCCTAATAAAATGAAGCGTGATGGTGTTTGACTGCAGGATGGACTGCTTGAAATGTTCTAGTAGTCTTGACAATAACTTGGATGCGATTCTCCCACGTTCATGCATCAACTCATGAACGTACCCAAAGGTATGGAATTGAGAGCAGTGATTTGAGAAGCCGACTGAAAGGAATATGTAGGGCAAACGGAGACCACTTTAGTGTTACAGGGAAATGTAAAGTGTTATATATTTCGAGGGGAGCCATTAGCCCTTTTGCAAGTGGTAGAGAAGAGACATAGCATAAAGGCGTGGAAGCGGCAGCTTTGAGGAGGCCAAAGAATGAAGTGGCGCTGTACATTCGCACAAACGCGTGTGTCATTGAGAGCAGTTGGAAGAGAGATCTGTTTCTTTATTTGTCAAGACGTGAACTTGTTGTCTACAGCAGATCACGCTGCCAGTTACATTTGGTTGCTCCTGACAAGTCCCACTGGTAGGAGGGGAATCGGCTGTCCCTCTTCCCACCATCACCGCAAAGTAGAGTCCGCAGCAAGTTACTGCATTTTTTTACTTTTGTCGTCATGTGTACTGGCACCAAATCACTTACCAATCATACGCTCACAATTTGGCATTTTGATGGAAAGCAGGTGAAGTGAGCAACTCATCATCGGTCTTAGCGTTTAATTGGTATATTACTCATCTCCCATCTTGCAGTCCTATGACGTCAGTTTCTTTTGGCTGATTACTGGTAGCCGCTCTTGTTGCCATTAATGACTTACGAAGTGCTCCTTGTAAATCAGTATATTTTGAAGGCGATCTTATAGTCTTTCCGAAGCGTGTCTCTATCTTGAGCGTGAATGAAAGAAGCCCGAGTGAAGGTGCATCTTGTTGCACGAAGGAAGTCAGGTCCACCTACGAGGGTCATCGTAAGCAACTCGTCAATGGTACTTGCATCTTCCTTAGTGTTGCGACCGTCGACCAAGCATTCGCCGTTCCAGTACTCTGCACTTGTTACCATGGAGTGGGCCTAAAGGAGGTCGAATAGTATCATTTCTAATAAGCAGGCAAGGGGGATCGAATAGACTTGTTAAATTTGTGAGACTTGACTTTACGTGCTGAGGGATTCGAGAGTTGGTTGGCGTACTTTGTATGTGTGGTAGAATGCATAGCAAGGTTAGTCAACTTCATTAGTGGTAAAGATGTCAGTCAGCAAATCATCATTGGTACGGCTTCCACCTGACAGTCAAAGTGCCTGACGAGGCTGTTGGCCACGGGATGGTGTGCAGTCTTCTCTGCCTTTTTGCATCGGGATCAGTGTTACAGACCCATAAGCGAACAATGTAACTTCAAGTAGAGCTGAACCAACGTTGGGTTATTGCGTAAATCAAAATGAAAATTTGTAATGCTACCAAATCAGATTGTGAGAATGACAATTCGAATGAACTGTTCGTGTTCACTTGGGTTAGCAGTTGTCGGGCTTGGAGCACTACTTGGGGTGTCCCAGGATTGTGCATGTGTAACTAGCGGTCAAGAAAGGTGAAACTCTCTTGCCAGTGGGAACCAAAAACATTGGTGAATAGGAAACTCAGTGCAGTAGAAACACGTAATACCCTTTTGCTATTACAACCTGAAAAATTGGCGGTGACAAACCGGGAGCTAAGTTCCAATTAAGAGCAACCCAAAGATGAAGCTGCTTTAAAAGTCTGCAACCAAAAAACTTACTCAGCACACACAAAGTATTCATTGCCTTGGTATGCGCAGAAAGGGCTCCTCGAATGTGGTGGAATAAGTCGGACTCTCCCCACTTTGCATGCGGATTCAAGTGAACCTTCATCATTGTTTCGGCAACTTTTTGATGCATAGCCTCCATCCTGCTTGCTTTGTGCTCTAAGTATAGTGAAACTCAGGTGGTGTGCTAAAACCAGGCGACCTCAACGTGGCTTCTGTAACCATTACCATCTGCATTTGATACTGTACCGCTAACTGCGGTGGGAGAAGCAACGTTAGTGAGGGCAAGATGAATGCGGTTTGCAGGTTTATCGCTAGCCGCCAGCTCTTCTCGAAGTCCAGGCATCAAAAATGCGATTAACCTGTTGTTTTCACAAACCTAAATAAGATCTGCGTGGTAGAAGCACAACCCCATTTTCGCACCGCTTACTCAACCATCTGGATTAAAAGAATGGAAAGTGATCCGGACTATCATGCATTGAAATAAGTTGTGTTGGCAAATAAATCTTTAAAGGCGTTCATTTTGAAGAAACGAAATTTCTCATAATGTGACGCAAATGTTGCGTGGAGTAAGGCAGAGACTCCAGAATTGACTGCAATTGTGTCGACATTTAGTGCCCTTCACGATCCACCGGATTCACCATAGCCATGAAACGGGAGTGCCTTTGGCGTGTGGCCACCTAGTCGACGGTGGACAAGATCGTCAAGAATGCATGGGCGGGTGTTAGTCCACTTCACGTCAATTTGTCTTACTCAAGCTCTACATAGTTTCCAACAATTAGTGAAGGAGAGGAACCACCTCTACTCAGTTAGCATTGTATTTTTAAGCTGTTTGTTTTGCTACAGACAATGTGCAAAATGTTGGTGCTTTCCTCCAAGAGGAAAGTCACCGGCGAAGTCATAGCTGAGGTGGATTTGTAAAATGCTAACTTCAATTCTTGGTGGTTGGGCCTCAATCAAGCTTGCCTACATAAAAGCTATTTTCTAAGGAACTTGGGAGTCGGTGCACATGCTGCTTATCGCGTGTTAGGCTGACACGGATGTCCTTTAAAACACTTTTTCACCAATTTGATCAAAAGTGGAACGGCCTCTTTGTTCTACGACTGGAGGTTGACACTCTTGGCTCGGCGGTACTGTTGGTTGGGCCCCGGGTTGGTGTGATGAAGCGGTAAGAGGAAATGCTCACTTCGCTTGTGAGTGGATCGATATACAGATACAAGCGACCTAGGCCAAAGAGTGATGGCCTTAGGCACGCATTCATAGACGCATGTCGCTTTCATGTTGGCTCGGACGTTAGCTAATAAAGCCATCCCCTTCAGGTGCCTACCGGTTGCTTACCTGGTTGGGGGTCCCGATAGGATCTAGGCCATAAGGACATAGAAATTGCAGCTTGGCCTGCTACTTGAGGATCAGCGCAAGTGGATGCAATCTCAGCAGTCACAACTCGAGCAAAATTAAGGCCAACTGTTTGAGACCCCAATGCGGAATCTGTGGGTTGCATAATACTTGTCAAACCGTCGCCTTTTGCAAGCAGCGTCACGGAGTTTTACTATGACCCAGGTTGCTTTTCCACATTCGCTTCCTGACTCAGGCATGTGGGGATGTTTTCAGATCTGAATTCGCTGGCACTGACGATGGGTGGCAAGCTCGACTTGTCACGGGAACTCGAAATGGGTGAATGCCAAAAGCATGGGAGCTTCAGTCTTTCTAAGGCTTCAAAGGGGCTGGACTTCGACGCGACTGCATCATCACTGGCAGGCACTTTGGGTGGGCAGTCTCCGCTGCTCAGTCGACGTTACAACTGCCTCTGGCTGACAAAGGGCGCCGATGGGGACTATTTAGCCGATGCAGAAGAGTTAATTGTTAGTGCCAACGCTCCAGATTGAAGAGAGCGACCAACTACTTGAATGTCTCATCACCGTCTGCGGTTTTTGATTGTTTTACAGACCCAGGCATCCGAGCTCGTCTGGTTGTCGGGGTCGTCAAGGCTTCCTCTATGCCGATACAAACAGCGATAACCAAATGTCAACCCTTGGTCAACCTCAGGCATGATATTGCTTTGTTTCAGCTCAGGTGGGAGGCCGATCCCCGGGTTTATACTTCTTGCAGATGCAGTCTGTCCAAACCTAAATGACGTCTCACCAACCACCACGCTAATGTCAAGGACGTAAGAACGCCTCTTTCCTCTGCTAGTACGGCGACGCCTGTCCACTTCCAATGAAGGCACAAATAAGAATGAGTGGTCAAAAGAAGTTCAAGAAAGTTAGTAATTCTCCGGCATGACGAGCGCATCCGATGGTCAAAGGCTCATTACAGTTGGATCCAATGTTTTTTCTGAAACAAGAATACGGTTTTATACCGACTGCGGCGTTCATGGCACGTCAGGAACTGGCGCGGATGTGGACAGTGGTCAATTAAAGCTCCACGGACAACTGCTGCACTGTGAGTCACTCCGCTGCACACCATCATTCTGAATGAGACGTGCCACATAGTGAAGACCAGCCCTAGAGCATTAGGTCTTGGACGTTTTGACAAACTAGCTTTAAAGGGGCTATTGGTCATAGCCACCTGCAACTAGATGCATTCCATTGGTGCATTCCTTGAGTGGATGACGGCAATCGCTACTCATGCTGTTTGAGCCCCTCCGATGACCACTGCTAGAGTTAAAGAGGTGTCGGTGTCTGAAGAAACACTGAGTCGTGCAATGCGCCACACTAGAAATAATCGGTTGCTCTGCTTACTCCACACCGACATTCCTGCCAAAAATGTTCTGTTTATCGCAGAGGTGGGATTATGCTTCTGATCATAACTACGGTGGTTGTGAGGAATACTTGAGCTTTTTTGCAATCAAGAAGCTACTTGAGTTATTGGACAAAAGTATGGGAACGTCTTTCCTTCAGCAGTGGCTCAAAAGGATCTGTGATGTTGTCATTAACTTCTTTCGACAATTAATCCACGCAATTCTAGATCAGTGCCTACACTCTGACTTCCCCTCAAGGGTGTTGACACCCCTCCAAGGACCTTTCAGCTCCAGTCCACCATCCATCCTTCTCTTTGGGAACCTCTCAATGGGGCACTGTAGCCTATGGCTGCCAGTAGATGTGCCATCGCAGTTGTAGCATCTACCCATAGCCACCACGCATCGATTTGGCCATTTGCGTAGCTACGGTGAGCGTTACTACTCTTACGGCACGATCTGCTGCTGGGCTGGCTTGGTACAAGGGATTCGCGACAGCTTCGTGGTCATCGCACTTGGGACGGACGGATGAAGCCATCTTCTCTACTGCTCCTCAACTGCGTTGTAGGAATCCGTCCTCCAGATTTTGGCGAAGTCTGCACTGTGTTCCATGGTGACTGCGTTTTGGTCTGCCCAGCACTTTTATTGGGCTCGTATTTTACATAAGTACTGCGACACCTTGCTTCGCCACGGTGGTGAGCGTTGCCCTCAGGAGATGCTCTTCTGTTCGTTGGACAAAGTTGAAGCGACAGCGGATACGGGACGTCTCGTTGCAGACCTTTTCGGAGAGGTTGTGTGGCTAATTCTGATGCAAAGGGGGAATCTCGTTCGATGAACTGTCCCTCCTTTTTGAACTTCCATCGCCTCATCTGTATGCATGGCTCATCCCTGTTTCTGTGCGTCTTTACTCCTGGTGGTTGGAGTGGGGTGGGCAGTAGTATTTGAGAGCTTAATGCGGAGAAAGTGGGCATCTGTGGGCAAATTACTCCAACAAAGCTGGTCCTTGTGACAGAAGCTTGCACTGTAATGCCCTTCATTAAATTGGATACTGCTTTTTTCGTGGAAAGTGCGTTCTGGTCTTGCTCGAAGGAGTTGCTGCGCACGATCCTATGGAGGACTTTCTTGCCACAGACCAAATGCCATTATAGTGATTGTCACGATTCGTGTCGAGTGGTGGGCCAAGTGATGCATCACACTGGTGTCAACGTCAAAACACTGTGATGGAAAACCAATGCCTGCCTCGGCTCTCGGAGACAGATGTGGGAACCCAGTTGACAACTCGCTCATCATACCCTTCAGTCATCTCCACCTTCTCGTTCCTTTTGTACAAATGTTCTTGCATTACTTGGGGACAGTTGTAGCTACAAAGACCCCATTATTGGTGGGTGGAAAATCCAATGCCACCGGCTTAATCCACCTTGCCTTTCCCCTTTGCAGAATGAGTAGGAGGGAAATGAACACAGTCCCCATCTCAAAATGCCATAGTACTCCACGTGAGTGAATGGTTCCGATTGCATGGGATCAAGACAGGCATCCAAAATACTACTGATGTTGTTTCACCATCCTGGAGGAGAGGAAACGTTGGCGTTTCGAAAGCCGCGTTTGATCTTTCAGTTATAACGTTTGCTCCGTTACCTCTAAAACACGGAAGCAATGCAAGCACACAGGCATGCCCACAGTCAAGGTGCTTTGCTGGACAGATCCTGGCCAATGAACGTACACAGCGGAAATGTTCAATGATTCGGAACACGCCGTTCGGAAAACTGACGTTAGGATTGAAACAAGGCGATCAAAGGACATGAGGTTAGTTATTTCGAAGGTACTCGTAATCCATAAACGAGAACCCGATGTGTTACCAAATTTGAATGGTCCATTCAGGGCGAACAACAGACGGCGGTTGGGTGAGATTTCACCTCTAGCCCCAATAATGCTAACACGTGACACGGGAGAGACAACGACAATCCAAGATGCACCGCATTTTAGAAAGCAAGACCGCAACCTTGAGGACTAGCTGAGCTAATCCTCCGTTTGACATACGGCACTGACCATTTGACAGACCCAAGGCAACCAGAAATTGTAGCATGAACCCTGAAGTGAAAACCAATTCCAAACCTTAACTGTAGCACGCATTTTATCAGCAATGCTAACGATGAAAATCTCGCACATTCCCACTCCAAACACCTCTCCCTCGAGTCTTAAAGAGAAAGAATGAAAGTTTGAATAGAAAACTAACACCAACGCTCCCAATGACACAGGTGCGATAGGGCCGGTAAGTGTAAAAAAAGATTATGCAATAAAAACGCACAAAAATCCACCCCGTGGTTCAACAAACTAAAACATCGTAGTAGGAACAGTAAGAAAATGAATGACAACTAAACTTCTAAATGCCTTCGCTAATTGCCACTTTTAAAATGGTTCCCAGTGAATAGGTCGCCAAACGCTGTAGAAGTGGAAGAGTGAACGGACTCCTGGATAAAATCTTAATGAAAATTACGACAGAATGTTTAGATGATCTTAAAAGGGCGTCACACGTGCACCTAGATTGAATTCTAACTGCAGAGACAGATAAAATTGGGGCACTCCAACTTCGTGAGGCATCATCGCTAGAAGAGCAATGCAAATGGACCACAGCATAGTCCCAAGGGACACGCAAGCGATGTGATCCTGCATGAACGGACGAACACAGAACTCCGATAACATGGTCACCAGAGTACCCACGTCAATGCTAGTCTTTGAGGTGATGTTGGAATGTCCACCTGCAGGAGAGGGATTTAACTAAAAGGACATCACTGAAATCCACCCCTTTCCTACTGCCCTTTCACCTTCCCACAGTAGTAACCAGTTACGCTACTGACACTGACCTAAGCTAGTAGCATCAGAACCTCCCTTTAACAAGTCCATCACCAGAACCTCGGAGGAAAGTCAACTACTCAAGACACTAAGACACTTGATTAATCTAGTATGATGTCCATGACTGTGCTACCAACTCATTAAACGGCTCCACCCGGTTCTTAGAAAGGTACAATTATCCCCAAATCAGAACACTTTACATCTATATCTACATTTTATGCAACCAGTCAGCATAAACTGGCAAGGAACGTATGCGAATACCGGCTTGATTAAGAAAACCAGGGTTTCGCATGCGAGTGATGCAGGTGGTGAACGCGTTGAGGACCATTTACAGACATAACCATAAAAAGAAGCATTCAAACATTCAGAGAAGATTGGAAATAAACGGCTATCACAAGAGTGACCAAAGGCATGTCAACGGTAGTCACAGCAGCTGCTCAACCTCTCTGAGGTGAAATAGCCCATCCCATATCCCACGACCCAATAATGCGAGGAAAGGAGCGCATGGTGATCATCACGCCTTTCAAAGCTTTATTCAACGGATACACCGACTTCTCGTGAGTGGTATCCTAATGAGCTTTCAATTGGATTCATCATACAATGCAACCGCAAAAGGACATAAACAAGTGAACGGTTGAAAAAGGTGCAATTTTTTTCCGGGGGAGGCGAAGGGGGTGGGGAAGGTCGCACACTCACCGAGTAGGGCTGCGTTATTTCAACAGCTGTGCACGTCTTGGTCTGGTTTAACGGCCTGAAACGGGTGTCTCCGAGTGGCAATGAAGTGTGGGCAGAGTGCTGCCAGTGTCCAAATCCTGTGTTCCTATAGCGGCGAGACTACGCTTCCTATCAACTTGAAGAAAGATGGGAAGGGCGCACCCCATCAATGCTTGGCACACAGGTTCATCGGTCCTTATAAAACTGCTTTCTCTCGGCCTCGAAAAGTATTGGAAACTCCTCCTGGGAGAATCACCAGGCTTTTCCATCAACATAATGTCTGCATTGCCTGAAGTTGGTACACCCATGCCAGGCAAAACACATCACACCTGCAAAGATTTGTGCGAAAACGCTCGTTAATTAGAGTAGAGAATGGCATTCTTCTATAAATGCAAATATATACTAACAACAAAATTTCATTGGTCTCGCAGTATCCATCTCCGACCCATTAAAAGGCCGAATAAACTAGTAGAATACTTGTCGCGGGTACAAACCCTAATGAACGAGAGATTTGTTGCAAACACCCTGTTGGAAAGGGGCCAAACATTAGATCTTAATGATAGGTATTTCAACAAATAGAATATTCTGAAAAAACTCTCATGTTGATTTAAATTTTACTAATGGTTAAACCACCTCCGTCTCTATCGCCCTTTCCATTTGTGAACGGCTGATCCATTTCGCGTCTGATCATAGGGCGTCCAATGTCAATGGCAACCCCAAGAAAAGGTGGTACTCAGCGGAATAATCATTATCATCAAAATCAAACGCACCGACCAGCATCCTGCTGCAGTTTATCTTGTGGACCAATAAAGCTCGCGCAACGCCCCCCCCTCCCCGTCCAATCCAACGTCACTTGACGCCGCACACACAGCGTAGGGACGAAAAAGCTTCACTCTCAAGGGAAACATTTAATGGGCTAGCACACCTCAGAGGCTTAAACACGTTTTGAACCCTTCAAGGGAAAGTGCATGACCCCTATGCTCTCTGTTGCTGTCAACATTATCGAGTTCTTCAGCATCATAGCCTGACAGACCGAAATGACCGAACAAAAGGCGATGAATATCGGAGTTCATTGATCGGAAAGCTGATGAGCATTGGTCACCAAAAGACACACGAAATACTTGTTTTGAAAAAGCTTAGAGCTCGGATGAGACCTCCTACACAATGGAGATTATATCAACTGACAGGCACCTCGATCTCGCAGGTAGCCTCATAGCACCTATCTTGGCCCGCAACAACTCCGTGTTCTCTAACCACCAACTGCTATCCGGGGGTAATAGTTACCACCCAAAAAGCGACTACTTATTGCCTTGTCAAGTCTCACTTCGTAGGCGAAGCAGAGGTCATTCGATTCTTGGTCAGTTACTGAGGGCTTGGCCACAGGTACAGTGGTGTGCTACCATAGCTGCGACCGAACTTCCCAAAAAGAACCTTCTCCGAAATTGCCACAATAGGCATTACCAAATACCTGGAATACAATTCTACGATACGAGTCCTCTCTCCTAAGCATACCGTCTTGGCAGCAACGAAAGTCGAAGCCGTGAAAAGGAATGGAAAACGCTAGCTCTTACCACACACAAAAAACAATTTTGATGTCGCTGACCCTACATCTCAATGCCAAAGCAGCCACTTCAAGTCAGCAGGGAAGATAACGCTCATTACCACCGAACTTGCACGACGAGAAAGCAACCCGGGCGAAAGAGGAGCAATAATGCCACTTCGTCAGATTACAAATGGTGGGTAGTGCGCCATACTGCACCACTGATATAGAATAATAATCAGGCAGGCATTGAGACGACAATAGGTTCCAATTTATTAACAAAGCAACTTACTGCTAAGGCGGATGCTCCAATGTTGTATGAGCACACCAACACGGCCCAACATCTGGGAGGGATAAGCTAACAGAGGTGGTATCGGCAATTACCTGGAAATACGACTGGCGTGGAGGTAATGCCGACAGTTAGAAAACCTGAGCTGACCGGATTCCATCAGCCAACGCAATCTCAAAAGTAGTCAATCACGAGGAGCCATCCAAATTAGCAAGGCGAAACGACCACCAAATTTCAACCGACGAATGGCGCGTACGTTCCGTGGCAAAGGGCGTTTAACGATGGCGAAGAATGTGGTCAGCATGCGGTGATGCAGCGATGAGTCTTGCTAAAATCTATCCATTAGTAAAAGCTACTTTACTAATTTCATTTATTTGCGACCTTAGTTGCTACTTTAAAGGAAGAGATTTGCTCGTACAAAGTAAAACCTCGTTTATTTCAACAAAAATGATTCGTTAGTTTTCTGTGTGAAAGCAGTGCCATTTACAATATGCTGCTAACAGTTGCGATTTGTGGACAGCACGTGTATCTCTAAAGAATTTTATTTCTGTCAAATGTAGTTTGTCACAGTTTCCGCGGTCCTTTGAAGCGTGCACCCGTGTGCAGTGGGTGGTCCACTATTACAGCTGCAACTTGTTTAGCTTTCGTAGGATTGCTCTTTAGGTTTGCAAACTACAAAGTTTGCTTTTTTGATGGAACCGAGGTGTCTACTACGTCACCTGGCTTAAGTTTGTGATGTACCCGACCCACCATGTCATTAATGGATGTATCGCCCCGTACTAAGGAAACCCACTAAAGTGTAGTCGATTACCCTTTCTCTATTTAACCTACACGATAATTTCTTTGTCACTGCACTTACTTTTGTTGATTTCACTATATGAAATAGCTCTCATATTCATTGAACTGTGTAACGTTTGTATGCTTTTGTCCTTGTCGTGAGGAGGCATGTGAAATCCTTGCATTGGGTTTCGTGCTTGTCTTTATGTGAACACTATATTGCGGCGATGGTGGGAGCAGTCCTGTGCTCTCCTTTGGTCCGATTAACGTGTTTTCTTTGCTAACATCACAGAGCTGGTTTGCATTTGATGGCGCACCCTCACCTGTTATGTCAACTTTCCCTTCTGCCTCATTACTAGGACCATTTATTCCTGTGCCGGACCTCGATTTCCCACGCCGCAAAGTCTTATCACTGCTGGTTCGTTTGGCGCTTAGGATTAGTTGATATTTACTTTTGGCATGCCAAAATGAAGGCTATAATGTTCCGATCTTTCCTACTATGTGCTTTGTAGGCGGACTATTTGTCTTCAGAAGTTTACCAGTTTCGTCCGTTGCTATTAGTTTGTCTCGTGTTAATTCATGCCTACTATTTTAAACATAGCCTCGATATCATGCGATTAAAAACAACATTTAAAGTTGCTTTCTCTTCCTTTCCCAAATCAATGATTATAGAGCGAAATGTGCAACTCGATTTATGCTAGTGCGCTCACTCCATCAATGGGATGGAGTGTCTACGCTCTCGACTTCAGAATTTATTTGCCATGTGGAACAAATTGTTAAATTTTTTTTTAAATTCAATGGGAGCTTTTGCATTTTGCTAAGGCTTGGAAGTTGTGAGGGCACTTTTCTTCATTTACTTTTTGTGTTGTGTTTCTTGCGAGCAATGCCCATTTGCATAGTCTTCCATTCTGTCTCTTTCTATGCAGTTTCACGACAAGATGTGTCCATTTCCTTTGCTTGTTCGTGCGCCCAGGCAAGGTAGTACATGCTTCAAAGTGGGAGTTCACGCGACAGCACAATGCGGTGCGTTGGGACATGTGAGTTGAGTCCACACGCATAGCAATGCAAACGAAGGGACTAACTTCCGGGGCGTGAAAACAGGATTGATGCACTTATGCACCCATCTCAACATCGTCTAGCCAATTCCCGGGAGACTGTCTTGGTCGCAGGAGCACCAGATTGTTATGACCAAAACTGCTTGTAAACGTCTTTGTTGTGCTCGCCGCTCTCATCAGAAGACTTGCCACGTTCTACGCCGTTGATACGTACTGGATCCATATTCAGAGGGGTCACGGCTGTATTGTGAATTGGGAGCCACCGAAACCGACGCCAAAACCGAACTCTTCACTGGTATCCGTTTATGCGTCTGAGAGGATGCTTCATTCATTGCATGCACGCTTGGACTCCTTGTTTTGATTGATGGTCTTTGGGTTGACCCACTTGTGACACGCGAATCGACTCTTACTGGTCGCAAAATTACGCACTTTGCGCATACTACTGGATGTGATGAGTGCAGGGAAATACATCTTTTAAGAGACATATGAAAAATCTACTTCCGGTTCATTGTGAACTTGCGGTTGGGCAATTTCCACAACTGATTGGTTAGTAAACCCTTGTTTTCCATGCTATTTAGAAGGTCCGATCACACCAGCGGAATTGCCTTACTCCCAGCAGGGCGCTTCCGACGGCGTGGAAGCAATCACTTTCCTGCTCCTGTGTTGGGCTCAAGAGCTGGCCACGGAGATGTACTGGGAGAGGAGCATCGTTTCCGATGGGGCTGTCGAACTGTTGGTAGGATGAACGTCCCATTCGTGCATGCTCAGGCAATTTATCCCGTCTTTTCGGCATTCAAATGGGAAGAAATCTTTTCTTTGTTGTTTAAGAAAACTGGTGCGGCACTTCCTAGGTAGCAACGCGAAATGTTTACTCCTACTTCACCGTGGCTCCACTCACATGGCAATACCTTGACCCAAGCACCACAATCAGCGTGGATCTCTGCGTGCCAATTTTGGGTCTACTCCGCCTCCTGTTCTGCATGAGCAAGTGGAAAGGAGACGAGGCGACTCGTAGAGTTCTAGCTAGCCCCGAAGGCGCTATGATATGCATGAATCTGGCACATCTGGGAGAGCTGTGATACTAGGCGGGTGAGTAGTCTGAATGCAGCTGTATGCTGTCGGCGTGTTTGCTGAAGTCGAGCATAGGACTACATACGTACGATCATTCTCTTTTGCTTCCAATTTTGGCTAAGTGGTGGAGACGCTTATCAGTCCAATCGGTGGAGGAGAGGAAGACCTCGGAATTGAGGAACACGCTGAACGTGTGGCCTGCCACCTGGATTAACGGTGTATGGATGGGTTCACAACACCTATCCGGCTGGTATTCACGGACAAACATCTTGGCCACGCCCTTATCTATTCGTGTAGAACTAAGTGTTTCGATGTAAGGCGGATGCTTCTCTTATCGCCATTATTTTTTTGTCCTGCAACTATCGCCATTTTTCCTGCTTCAGCTCACGCGATTCTGGGATCGCACATACAAAGGCGCGATCCGACCAGTCGTGTCAGATGTTAACTACTGGGACGCAGAGGACATCAATCCGTCTGAGTGGATGCCAATGGTGGTTGCGAGTGTAACTCGATAGCACAGCATCTACTCTATCAGCGTGGATCTCTGCGTGCCAATTTTGGATGCTTTTAAAGGTTGGAATGGTGCCTCATGTTAAGGGGAATCCTGAGTGCCTGGTCTCTTACGGTTGTTATGAAACTCAGCGCGTGCATATGGACACATTCTGCACAACTCAACATGCCTCCCTAGTCTATTGAGGGCGTAAAGCGAATGGCATTCGCGGGTGCGAATAGAATGATGAAGGAACACCAACTGCCTAGTTAAGTGATAGCAAGAAGGCGGAGAGCGTAGTTTATTTTCCCAAAGTGCATCGCATCTTGGCATGCGTAGGTAGAGAGGCAGCAACTTATCGCACTCTCTCGGTGCTTGTTTCGTCAAGTCCACATTTGCATGCCTCAAACAATATCGCGGAGTGACGACTAGTACCCCTAAAGATGCTGAAATGCTTTTTGGAGCAACTCTGCCACCTACTGTCCCTGCATTTATGCAGTGAGGGGGGATTTGGAGTCTTTGTAGGTGCTCGGTCAAGTCATAGAGGATTGGGGACACTCTAGTCTCTCTATTGCTGGATTACGCGGCTCTACAAAAGCCATTTTGAAGAAATGATGAGCCTAGTTGGAATTAATTCAGCACTACGTGTAACAACGGATGACCTCTGTGGAGTCGCCTCCTGAGCCATCATCTTCTTTTAGTTTCAGCACAATCGGAGCCATAATCTACGGTGTCTCGATGTATTTGAGCAAACAAGTGAAGCCCAAATTTCTGACTTTGACAAAAGTATCGAATTTTTCCCTCTGCCTGAGTCATACTTTCTTGCACTTCCCTTTTCTACCTACACATGTATGCATACATTTGTATGAGTTGTGAATTTGAAGTGGATATTGAACCACCAAATGCCTCGGCTCATTTTTAGTTGTGTGAAGAGCTGAAGTCGAGGGATTGACTTGTGAATGGGGCTACTGCTTCGTTCAAATGCGAGCAGCTTTGGAGTATTCACACGGTCGGGATCCCGCCTCGTATGTTGCACTTGGTCTTCGAAGACGTCGTCGACATTGGCGTAGGTGGTTAATTGTTCTTACAATTAGATGCGAAGTCATCCGGGTGCGATTCGGTTGTCGCCCTGGCTCCGTTCACGTCACCTTCAGTAGCGGTCTCTGTCACACCTGCAACCCAAAAATGCAGCCACGTCAACTCTAACAATCGTGGTGGGTTGTCATTTGGGTGTGCACGCCACAGAAATATCACTCATGTTCATCGACAAATCGGAACTTTTAGATGGGTTCTTTTTTATGAGCTTTGCTTTGAAAGTATAGGAGGAGCCATGTGGGGCACACTTTCTTATTCCCAACAAGATGAATGATCCTGTTCAAACTAAAACAAGTCGAGTGGGCTCGCAGCAGAAGGCGCATTTGTTGTAAGTGGAGGCGGAGTATTTGTGCCTTAGACTGACTGTGAGAACCATTTAGGCGAAATATGTCAGCTACGGAGTAGGGATGATCGTATCATCTAGCTTTAATGGATTCGCAGGTAAGATGGAGATGTGAAGACACAGAGAAAATCTGTGCACTCGACTGCAGAACACACAGCGCTTGGATAGCTCTGGACAGTGGTCATAGTACCTTCGACAAATCTACACTATGACTGTGTGAGCCATTTTTACGCCCAGGTGAGAAGCCAGTAGCGAAGACGAAAATGGTGTTAGGATGGAATCACACAAGAAACTGCAGAACTGACATGCAAAACTTCTTGATCAGATGGACAAAGGGAGTGTGGTGTAACATGGTAGGGATATAGCAAACCTGTGACAATGTCAGCCAGCTGAAGCAGGTCATTCTCACCTTAGTGACTTGCCATCGAAGCTTCTACGGCGCTTGAATCGTGCCTAGAACAAATGTGAGTGGTAGGGTGCAATTCCGAGATCGGTAGAAGATCTGCGTCACCTTCATGTGAGTTGCATGACCATGCATGGAGCAGCTGTCGACTTGGAGTCCGAGTCTCTCCGATTAACCATTCCGTTCTCCACTAAACACTCTTGTGGACTGATTGATGTAAAATCCACTCAAGGATGAAGCCTGAGCAGGAAACACTTCCTCAAAACGTGTCGCTACTTCCTTATCAGAAAGCGTATTATGAACTGTGAATTGGACGTTGTTTGCAGAGGCGAGAGTGGAATAATCCACTTGAGCCAATGAAGCCCAGAATCGCGTTGATTAATGATGAATGCGCGTCTGTCAGTAATAAAACGCTAGTCTCATTTGACGTGGAGCTTCGCCGCAACGTGTTAAAGCAACCACCTTGAAAGGGAACAGCGAAGGTAGCCACCAAACTTAATCACATTGTAAAAGCAACAAAATGGCGCTATAAATTACCAACTGGCTTGACACGATGTTGAGATATAACCATGCAATTCTAAATTGAGATTTCGATTAGTGCTGATGATCAGTGACTTCGCGTTGCAGTCCACCATACAACTTCGGCTGGTGTGGCAGTCAGCCTTGAGGCTACAACTTTGTTAAATGCGTTGTTCATGTTCAAAGCACTATTGTACTCAATTGAAGCAAAACCGTTTGGATACAAGAGAGTGGAAAGTGTTCCGGCTCTAAAAGGCTTATTTTATGCCATAGTCGTTATCATGGGAAAGTAGCACGGTTGAATGCCTAGAAGTGTCCTTCCAGCTACAGTGAGGGAACTTAAATACAGATGCTCAATCTTGTCGGGCAATATTTTCACTGGCACACTCAGTTCATGCATGCCTGGTGCCAAGACATCAAAGCAAAGTTCACAAGTAGTGAAGACTACGTTCAGTCGATTGGACGACCACACCCAAATAAATTTAGGCCAGTCGTGATTCGCCCGGCATCTCAACGATCCGCAAAACAGCTTAGAAGTCGCGTTTTCAAGTGACGCGTTCTACTCCACCCTTAGGCCGGATGCGGAGGAATGACCTGGAGGAAGCCGATGTTGCAAGACCTTCTTGTAGACCATCTGTAATGCCTTGTCCGGCACGCCATGGCAAACTGGGACTTGTGAACTAATAGCAATGCCTAACTTACGAAGAGGAGTTTTCGGTTTTTCAACAAGTTCGACCAATACCTGTGGAGGTCTTGAAATAGTAGTAAAACTGGACTGTGCTTTCACAGAGCATATTTTTGCAAATGTACATCTCATAATTCCTTGAACTGACCCAATTAATGGGGCGAATTCTTCTTCCAATGCACCTTCAAATCGTTCAGTGTTGTGTTTCTGCCTTCCAATTGGCCTGAGTTTTTCACACACACACAAACATGATGGTTATTTCATGGCGCTGGCTCTACCGCATTAGCTTTTAGTTGTGTACGCACCAGTGATGATAGGGCCAAATTTGTTTCACCTGGTGTGCCCGTGGTCAGGCCTCCCAAGTTGCAGAGAAAATCACGTTGTTAGTCGCTTCCCATCAGTTCCTCTTGATATTTCATTTCTGTTGCCTTTTAAACTCAACGATACTTATGAGATCTGACAACAAAACGCTAGCCACATAAACTGAAAAGAACGTGCTCCCGAGCATACTGTATGGTAATCGCATAAAACTTAAACCACTCATTTAGGTTGAGTAATGTGGCATTCCCTCCACTTTATTCTGCAAAGAGGAAAGGCGAGGCGGATGTTGCCGGCGTTACTGGATTTTCAACCCACCAATAATGAAGCTCTCTGCTACAACCGCTGAAGGCAGGAGCAATAATACATATGTGTGCAAGGGAACTGAGAAAGTGAAGAGTGCTGGAGGGTGTGATGAACGAGTTTTGGACTAGAATCCTGCATCCGCCACAAAATGACTCAACGCGATTCGGAGTCCATCACCCAGCATGAAGGAATACAGCATCAAAGACCAACTAGCACACTCCACCTTCGCTACACTAGAAGTATAGTCTTGATCATCTTGAGCATGAATGCATACGACGTGAGGTTGAAGGAGTTCTGAGAACCTCCATTTCGTCAAGAGTCAGCACGTCCCGCTCGACCTTTCACATCAGTCGTAAAAATTCTGTATGATTCTAATGCATTTCTTGATGTGAATCCTCCTACTCTAAAAGCATTACAGAGAAGTGATGCGTTCATGTTTACCGGAAAAGGAAAAGGGCACTGTGCCAATGCTATGTTTGAAATCCTCTGCAGGCGCAAATGTCTACGGGTTCGAATTTCACACATTCACTCGTAAGAATTTTGTCGCTCATCACACCAGTTCATGCATGTACGCACCACCAATGTTGTCTGCCAGCTTAATCAGGTAACATAAAACAAGAACCTCTCCATCGATGGATCCGAGACGAAAATAAACGGGACGGATCGGTTTCCAGGTCGAGCGAAGATGGATAGATGGGAAAAACAAACCTAGTCACTTGCGCTGAAACTGATGCTTTGCCACGCTCTGATGAAAGGAAGCAAGTTGCACTAATAGTGTGGCAAGCAAACGACTTTGAAGCAAGCGAACGACTTTTAGGAGGATGGCATTGCTAGGGATGCTTAGATCGCCAGAAATAGTTCCTGTCCTAATTCTTTAATCGTTTCCATTTTCATGAGCGGTTTTCAACTATCCTACAATGTCGCATTCGCACTCACATCGTCTTGGTTGGTTGATAGTAGATGGCAGCCAGCTAGTACAACTACGTGTGACTCGAACAGCCTCCACTCTGTACAGTTGCCATGTCCTTCTTGTTTACTCGTAGGCGTCGATGAAAGACGTCTTTACCGAAGTCTGTTAATTGATGACAATTTGGTTGGGATCTGGAAAGCGTCGAAGTTCACGCGCATGGCCTCCCATTTTACAGGAAATTGTCAGACTGCTGTAGAAGCCCAGGGCCCAGCTAACGGTACTGCTGGGCACCTAATTTAAGTGTGCACCCAATTACACAGTCCTTCTCCGTCCCCAGAACCTCATGAAATGTAGTTGCCAACCTCTCAGTTTACCTTCACAATAAAAGGTAAATTACCCACTGTCTCATTTAAGACATCTGAAGACTTGCAGTGGTCAAAGATGGCGACTAAAAGAAGAAGAGGTCCGTAACAGACTAGCGGAAATTGACATTGCTTCACTCCTTGACCTTTGCACCAGAGAATTCAACTTTTGTTCTCATTACAATTGTTACCTTCACGGGTAACACTGATGACATTTCAAATCTTAATACATACTGCTATTGTGATATTTACGTTATTCCACCTCTGACATTTCTAGTAATGGGATCAGCCTTCATTAGTACATCTAAGTAGTACCGACAAGTTGGCACACATAAAATGGCAAAATTTAGCAAAGTAGTGCTCATTTTAATTATCGGTACCGCCTTACCGAGACAAGCATCTTCGTTTTGCATTTAAACTTAGCGCTAGTGAGTAAGAACTTAGCATTGGTATTGCGCATCGCCACCATAGAACCGGTGCGGACGGCTTGAAATATTAACAAACAAAATGGGTGGAAACTAAAACTTGCAAGACTATTACTTTGAAAGGGAAATTTAAATGCGATTAGGAATCTGGAATTCATCTTTTAGGCACTGGAATGAGACTAATTTGGATCGTTACTGAGCAGAAAGTGGCATTTACGTACTTGCCAAACGATGCCTCACTCAACTGAGGAGTTCCTGGATGACAGCAGTGGGCCAACCAACCAGCCAGCTGCATTAATGCAGACAAACCGAGCACTTATTTGAACTTCCATAAGACCCAGCTCCAATAGCAGCAACGCATGCATTCTGAGGTTCGGAACTGTAAAGTGTTTGCTGAGTTAGGAAAAGAGATAATTTTGGATTTCGGAGATTTGCAGGAACAATTCAGGCAGCAAAACAAAATAGCGGAGGGCAGCAACAATGTGACGCTGGCTGTTGCATTGAACATCGAAAAGTAAACTGCCATTCAAATTGTTTGACACTATTTTTGGATATTATGGGGGTCTTCCAGTGAATGCTTTGAAGCCCCAATCAGACCAGTAAATGAAAAACCCTAAGAATTTCTACTCTCAATTCCTTTCATCCTTGGTCTTGAAGAATTTAAGGAATCGCGTACCATTGGAACGGTTTTATAATATCAACCAAACTGGAAAAGCCAATTGAGACATCCTACTATGCTTGTGTCGCAACGTGGTGAGCGCAATTCCACTGACTTTTACCGTCTTCTAATCACCATCCATTTTGGTGGCTTCTAAGCACCGCTTTCTTTGTTCTTTCCCACAAAGCACTGCTCTGCATACTGCAACCGTCGTCCACTCACCAACACACCCAATTTCGCTAATGTCGCATTCCAAATTTGAAAAGTGAAGAGTTCAATGCAACGCTTAACTGATTCATAGTAAGGGGATGATTGGTTCAATGGCACCGAGTTGTGGCCCCGAAGTTTCTCGAACTCGTAGTGCTTGATAGTGAGCCTTTTTACTTCGTTTTGGGAAAAAGTGTGAAAATGTCTACTTCTAGCATGACATCACTCCTACCACATTTAAAATGCTGATTAGCATTGCAACAACAACAATCAATTCAGCTTCCTTAGGCAGAGTATACTAACCGTCCTCGAAGTGCTGTAAGCTAAAGCGAGCAACAAGTAATCAGCAAAGATGGTTTTATGCATGACAGCGCCTCCCCAACTTGGGAAGGTGGAGGTAGCATTCAAGAATTAATGAAGGTCTATTAATTATAAAACAGTGGGTGGGTAATGATGTTGTAGTGCTTCGAGTATGGTCCGTAGTCGTAACAAGCCAAATTACTGCGATAATCATGCGCTACCACGGTGCAGAAGGGCTGACAGACCACTGGCGTGAGCCAAGAGCCACGCCCTAGGGCGGACCCACAATTTGCGCAAACACAAGGCCCACGAAACTAAGCGAAGCAGCCGATGACTAGAAGTTTCAGAGTCGTAGGCATGCAGAGAGCACACTTATAATGAAGGCCGCAACATCAAAGGGGTTATGTGCTTCAAGACTCTACTACAACACGCGATAGCTAGTTGCGGGGGATGTGTCGGGCTACACCAGCACACAAGTGTTCTCAAACGCAATCATATTGTGGTCCTGCAAAATTTGTTCCATTGACCAACAAATTAGGGCAAGTCTCACCTCCCACACCCCACTGCATCCCACTTATTCGAGGCTTGAGTAGTAGCCTCTTTGTTGCATGAAGGCTCAGAACGCATTAACACTCATGAAGATTGTATTGCAGTGAGGCGCATTACCTGACTGACGTAAGTCATCAACTTCTCTGTCAAGCGCACTTCGACCGCATTTTTTGACAGACTACTATCAGTGGATCTGAGGTTACAAAAGTTCAACATAATTGAAACTCGATGTTTTAGTAATCGGAGAGGAACTGTTTGTTTGGATGTGCTTGAAGTGGTTTCGCGCTATCAATGCTTAATACCTTAAGCCTGTAATCCGCATTGTCTCCGCTAAGGGAGTGGCGAAGTTAGGACCCGTGGTCGTTGTGGAACACCGACCGAGCATCGTGAAATCGTCGCGATTTATAAAGTAAATGCCTTAAGTAATTGAATTTAGGGTCTGAGAGTCGGAGGACTGCCGTGTTCAAGGTTTGTTCCCAACAGAATTCTCAGTGCCATACAATGTCGCGGGTAGATGGGCACGCCTGTTAGCAGGGATGTCTGAGAAGGGAGCGCCTCGTTTTCACACCACTATACAGGTAGTCGTCGGAGCTGAGTGTTGAAGCTAGCATGATGAAGCGCATTCTGCTGGGCGTCCAAAAATCTAATCGGGTTTCCACTGACGGTCTCTCTGTTTATCACTGCGAGTTTTCGGGGTCAAGGACATGACTTACGTGCATGGGGCAATGTGAGAGCACTCGGATTTGGAGCGTGGACTAGTTTGGCGCAAAATTTCTCAGCACCCGCTTTTACAATCATGGGTGAAATTGAACATGGTCGTGGTGACAGAAATGACTGGTGTTTGCTAGCATATTACACTAATTTACAGAATAAACACAGCTTTGGACCTCTTCACTGTTCTCATCCTCCATCGCCGCCTACGTCCGCACAAAAATGTAGCACTGGAAGTTGTGGAAACCAGGGGTGAGGGAAATACAAACCATGTCACTAACGGAGAGATTAGCAGCTATTAAATCCACTTGCCCACGTGCAGATAGAGGAAAGGCATACGTGTAAGTCACAGTCACAAGGCCTACCACCCTCGTGGGAACTTTCGTCCAGCACTCAGCCCACTTACCACTGGCGAATTTAAAAAGACAGCATCGGTTTGCTGTAACCATGTAGAGATCTTGTGCAGAGAATTGGCATCGCCCGCAGTGCGCCAACCAATCATCGTGAATGGTAATGACTGCCCTCGGTATCTGGGGCTAGTTTGTAATCCAACCTATTGCCTCCTCGAGGCTACAGACTTGCGCGCTTTCGCTTAAGGATTACTGCGTATATAAATGGACGCATCCTTATCTCCTTGAGGATCAGGATCAGTGGTTTCTTACTGTCGACACCATAATAAATTCCCTTCATCTTCACGACATCACCTCATAGAGTGATGGTGTTAAGGTTAGCGAACAACTACACGCCACCTTAAAATGACCCAGTCAGCCCCTCAGAACCTTCCCCTGAATTTAGAACTTATGCTCAATTAGGCTGTGATAACTTCTACTGCAAAACAATAGATGAACACGAGAATGCAAAATCAAGCACAATCAGCAGTTTAAAACCCCTCATGTGCCTTGAGCCTAACCATTTATCGACATCCTTCACCTTAGGAGGGCGGGTCTTGGCACAGCAGTTGAGCTCATGGCGCAATCAAAGGAGTCGGATCACAAGCAATACTTTACAGATTGCACAAACCCCTTGGCAAACATTGGCATCCAGCACACCGCAATCCCACGAGCCACCCTCCCGCGTGCTACTCCTTGAGTGAGGATGTTAGCGTGTCTAGCCCCTTTTCACACGCATCAGGTAAACCAGCTTCGTCAAATTCTTTTTCGTGCAGTTCGTTGTTTAACATATGCGCATTCGTCCAATGCTGCCTTGTTCCGAGCTCTGAGAGTAAATGGGAAAGTCTGCAATTCTGTGACGAACGTGTGGTTGGTGAGAGCGATCGAAGCACGCACAAAATACAGGTCCTGTTGGATCCTGCTGAGATTGAGTCATCATTCTTTACTGCTGAGCTCAACTCCTTTTCTTGCCCATAGATGTACCTTTGTGGTGCGCTATATCTATTGCCTTCTAAGTGGACTCTTCTTCACTGCAAATAAATGCTTACCTGCTTTACAGCCAAAATAGTCGGGTGCCAAGTTCTGAGTCTACTCACCCATTCATTCATCCATTCATTCACTCATTCATTCCAACAACTCGCATTCTAGCACATGTGCATTGTGAATGGGCAAGTGCCCGCGGAGTGTCACTGTAGTGAAATTGAAGTTGAGGTGATGGCATACCTCATATAACTCACTCGCTCTAGTGAAAATTGCTTTGGCGGCAATTGTTTGCTCTCCCATTGGCCTACGCGTGTCTTCAATGTTGATGGTGATGAGTACCATCATGATGATGAAAGGCATCAAGCACTGTGTGATGTTGCCAGATCATTGAAACGAAGTGCTCTCTTACACTTAACTAAATTCAAGCAAGTAGACACTGACAAATGCGCGCTGGAACGGTCTGTCAATGAGGCCTGGGTAGGAGCTCTCGCAGTCACTACAAATGAATAAGTAGCGTCAATTGACATCCGTCCGTTTTCGCTGTGCACCTGCAAACTGGGTGGCATGAATTAAGTGAACCGAGACCTGTTCATGACTTCGCTCCTGACTGCACAACTAACATTTGCTTTACTTAGAGCGTCGTAGTCTAATGGTTGTCCCGTTGGAGGGGAGTTATTTATCCCTGATTGCCACTTCAAGCATTTCTCACCTGCACAACCTAAGATCAAGTTTTAGGATTTTCATACCCACGTGTGCATTTTCGACGCCAAGTCCTACAACTACAGGACCATCTATCCCCCCACTTGATGAGAATCCCGTTAAGATCGGGGTTGGCACATAAAACAGCACCGGTGCCCTGCGGTCGTGCGGAGATTCTGTGCAGGCACTCAATGTTACCTCATTCAAATTGCTTGCTGCTACTTGATTTATTTCATAAGACTATGGTGCTGGTTGCATCTGCGATCCACCTTACCAGCAATGCTGGTTGCTTGTAGGCATCTGAGTGCTTGCAATTTGAAAAAGTGCAATTAAATGAGGCATAATCAGAGGTCAACAACAGGTGCTCTTTTGTACTGCACACTACTAAGTAAAAGCACAACTTTACCTGTGGATACTGGATTATATTGCGCATACATTAAATGACGAGAGCGAAAATTCAGGGCCAAGCGAAGTAGCATGTATGTTAACTTGGAAAACCAGCCCCAATTTATGTATGTTGCTTAGACAATGTCGCAAACAAGTGGACCTTTCAATCTGTAGCGTCACTCACGCTGGAACTGCGCTGACATGCATGAAAGATGTAGTTAGTTTATAACTAAAGTTGGCTAAATTAACAATTGCGCAAAAATTGAATCCCAGCCAGGAGATGAGGTCAAGACCTCTGAATCACCAAGGCATAGCTGTTGAGGAGGTTGTCGCAATGCCCAAGATAAAGCATTTCCACGACGCTCTCGACATCGCTGTGTCGTGGATTCCGGTAGGTGGAGTGAGAGCGCTGACTGAAGCTGCAGAGGCTTTTTAATGCAAACAGAGCCAAATGCTTGTGCCCACTTGCGGACGATACTGCTCAGCTCCCTACACGCCCGACTTGTCACTGCCGATTTCGGATACGCAGTATACGATTTCATTCATGCAGAAATCCGATCGTTTTAGGTAGAGTGATGCACGCCCAACTGAACCGAGCTCCCCATCAAAGCATAACGAACTCATTTGCACTTCAATAATGTGATCCCTTGCTTTTCGTTTCGTTTCTCCCAAGTGAAAAAGGGCATTGCTAATCAGCCCCTCCTGAGTATGCTTAATCTATGCCGTCTACTTCGAGGCCTGGACCAAATTAAATTAAGCAAATTATACATTATACTATAAAACTTACTGTGAAATAAAAGGCACTATTTTGGTAAACTGGATCGGCCAATATGATCTGCGTTTAAGCTAAAACCTACTATTCGTATTTTGAATTCTAAGGGACTCGTGTGGCCCGCAAAAACAATACGAGCTAGTAAATAATCTTAATTAACTACAAATCCTGTGCGAATAGTGCGTGGTGATAATCAGCAGGCAACAGGAGAACGATGCGCATTATGTTACAGAAAAAGCGCATCACCGTAATATTACCAAGTAATTGGCTGCCTTCAATGCATTGCTCATACTTTTAAATCGGTTACCATCCACGCAATAACCATTTTACGAAAGTAGACCGTGGTCCTTTAGGACAACAGTACTGATCATACTCCCAATAGGAGAAGTGAAGCATCTTAACAGATTGAAGGCATTCGGCTGGCTGTAGGAAGATTCTCTGGAGTGAAGGTAATTAATAGGGCTCCTTAAACGGATGTCGAAAGGAGATGCTTGGTCCAAGGCAGCCAAATCGTTTTGGCCGAAGTTGATCCTTGCACATTCGCGTAAGTTTCTATGTTAGATTTCAAATTTAGATTCACACAAGTATCAAGGAGGGATGTTGTAATCTACTATTCAAAGCAGGCCGCCTATTTTGAGAGGTTTAGAGGAGGGAAATCGCAGCAACGTTAAAAAATATTTTTACAAGACACACTGATGCTGTTCAAAATTGCTAAGATGAGCGAAAAAGATTTCGGAACACGGCACCACTGTAGGTATAGGTGAAACATAGTGAAACATGCCTTTCAATCTAGAAAATGTGAGATTTAGTTTGTACTGCACCGTTCCCAACCACGAATCTTCAATGACAATGGGCTTGGTGAAGTGCATTCCCAGAGCTATGTCGTGCACATGACGGTAGCTCCGCATGCTATAAATGCCTAATTGCTGTGGCATATGTATTGGCCAGGGGACTTCACGCTTTGACAAAGCCCACAGTGAATTCTTGTTGATATATCGGTTGACGTGATTCACCATAATTGCGTAACCGTGGTTCAAGTTCTCTCGCAGTTCTGGTGTTAAGTCGCGAACAAAGTTGACTAACTTGTTGGTATTTACGGCATGGTCGTCATCAAGAAAGACGAAGGTCGGTTTGTAGGGTCGACAAAACCGAGCAGCCCACTGAAATGTGTGAAAGAGTTTCAGTGTCAAGTTGTAGTAGGAGTCCTCATAGTCACCAACAAGTAGGTCGTCGTATTCCTCCATCTCCTTAGAGAGTAGTCGATTCGCCCTCTGTGGCATGCGCGAATACTCCACCAGCTTATTTCCTGCTCTGTTTGCAAGAGTTACATTGAAGCCGTCCCGTTGAAACACGTTGTCTAGCACGGATCGTGGCAATCCGATGGAGAAGATGAGGTGGATGTTGACATCAGTGTAGACTAAATGGTATAGCTTGCGTAGATGACTTCTTTCCTCAAAATTGTAGACGCCTGACTTGTAGATGATTACCACGTTCGGACGAGACGAATCATCAGTGAGTCCAGCTTTGGCCTGTGTGGGTGTTAGAGGAGAGCAGGCCTTAGAGGGAACTCGGAGAAATCGAATCCGTGGATTGTAGATGGGAGACTAAAATGGGAATGCCAGGCCGTGGGATAGGTCTCGTGGGAGGGTGTTTCATGAGCGAAGGGAGAGATCGAAATGTCATGAAGAGAACGATGGAAACAAGGTTGTGCGCACAAGCAAACGAAAAACAGTCGTACTGATACAAAGTAGATACAGCAAGTGAGAGATCTAATTTATCGACATCAGAACGTTGCTATCGAAAGGTAAAGGGGGGTTTCTGCCATCGTACACGTGCTTACCTGTAAAACTGGCCTGCCATTAATAAGTGATTGCAGTGTCTCCCGCAGAGGAATCGAGAGAGGATAGAGTTGGTAGACACTGCAATCAAATTTTGGCAACCACTCGGCATCAGGAATGCTCGCTAACTCCTCGAAATTCAAGCGTCTACTGCCACCCTTAATTCGGACTTTCCACTCTTCTATCGTGGGCGTTGTGGTCTGTGGTTCGAGTGTTTTGTTATAGAGTTTGTAGCAGAGATGCAGCTCATATCGGCCGGCAGGGTTCACCAAAATGGTGTCGTTCCATTCGCAATAATTGCTGTACAAAACTATGGCCTGTTGCAAATCCACATGAGTCTGGGTTTTCGAGAAAGTGCTGTAGGTATTAAGGATGTAGATTACGCACACACAGAAGGTGATGAAGAGGAATGCCAATTTCCACATGAGAGAAATGAAACGAAAAGCAAAGAATCGCATTACTTGAAGTGTAGATGAGTTCGTTATGCTTTAATGGAGAGTTTGGTTCAGCTGGGCGGGCTTCATATGCAAGCGCTCCTTATCAGGGCCTGCTTTATACAAGCTTTCACACTCCACACCTCAAGGTGATAGGATGATGCGTCAGTGGTGCTTGATGCTTGAGTGGCTGCATCCACCTCCCAGCGTCATTCAGCAATGTGGTAGTTGAGTGCAAGCAGAAGCAATTGATTTGTGGTTACCTGCCCCTTCATGCACACAATTCACTTCACTCACCAACTAAGGTGCCACCTTCTACACACATTGATCTTTGTGCTTTTCCATCGCAGCATCACTTGCATGCCATTCCTTCACGATAGTGACCACATCGAACGTCTTTTAGACAGTGTGAAGTTCATTTTAGACTGCAATTTACTTTCCATAGACAGTGTAGGTCAAAGTGACACAACAAATTGTTACCATATCAGTAAGGTGTGGCTGCTAATACCAAATGCAGGGTAAATTATGAGACGAAAAGTGCTATCTTGAAGCATGACCACGAGGGCAAGTCCAATGAATTCTGCAAACAATTAAATAAAATGATTGCTTGTACGCAAAAGAGAACAACTGTTAGCGATGCATAACCAGGCGCCTGAGAGGATACTGAGTCTGACAAAGCTCTATTCACATCGGCAATAACATTTACGTTGGCACAGGACTGCTAGCTTTCTACTCAGTAAGGTAAAGGTTGCTAATTCATCCAAATCCACACACCTACAAAACTCACGAAGGCATCGCCGTTCGAAGCGCTCCATGTCAAATTGATATGCTTGACGTAAAAGGGTAAGTGGCAGTTTTATGGAGGTTTTTTGGTAAAGAGGAGTTGGCAAAACTAAGGGAAGGTTCGCCGACTTTCCTTACTTTAGCGTGTTTCTTAGGATCGGCATGAGCTTTTTGTTTGATTCTCACGCAATTTGCGGTTTCATTGATAAGCTGATTAACCTGAAGATGCGAGTGGCGAAGCATTAAACTGCCATGTTACAGAAACCCGTACATTACCATTAACACCACGTTTTTTCCAACTCACGTGACAGTGACCTTAATGAAATGCCAAATGCAGTTGGTGATAAGTATGTAATTACCGGCCAAAAGCAACTTAGAGCAGACCCTAGACAAATCAGTTGAAAAAATCAGCTGTCATCATTATTACTTGAAATCATTACGGAAGGTAAGTGTGGTAGTCATCACTATGAGATGGCAGATTTACAAAAAGTGTAATTGCACAGAGCCAAAAGACTTTAAGGTTCATTGGAAAAAGAATCCACTTTGCACTTTAAATTGTTGTGAATAAGTTGAATTGGTGTGGCAAAAGCATTTTTTTCGTAAACCTGGTCTGATTTTAGAATTTGGCTAAAATGACTTCCTTCGAGGGCAACTTAAGCTCTCTCCCTCAATTTCGACAGCCATGAGGCTACGAACCGATTATATGTGCATGGGTCAGTCCACTTATTCATGACAAACATATCTGAGTTATAATTCTTCAGCAGTTTTATGCCGAGGAGATTCAATAGATTGGACTGAAGTCCGGCTGAGCGTGTTTGCGTCCTGAGCGAAGAATGTTTTCGCTTTTGCGGTTATTTACTGCACGAACTCGGCGTATAACCAAACATGCATGCTGGTGCTCCGAGATTCAAGCAGGATGTGAAACAGGCATTTGCATGAAATGCCTTAAAAGTCTACTACAATCCACTGAATGGTGCACACAATCTCACTGCTTTTCACCAATGGACCAGATCTCTACAAACGCCTCGAGCATGAATTGTCCCATGCGTAAATCAATTCACGTCAGCACGGATAACTTCGAAAGCGCGATATAACTCACGTTGTCAATCTCATCGCGAGACGACGCAGCCTTAACACTTTCTTACTTCACGAAATAGCAAAGTAGTTGATAGAGTGAACTTAAGCATTGTGATAGAAAAGAGCATTTAGCTCTTGTCACCACATCCAATAGCGCATAAGCGTAATTGGATCCAAATCGCGTTGTTTAGTAGTCAGTAGACGCAACGCAACTTTTAAATGCAATGAACTATATCCCGGAACAAGGTACCCATAGTTTCCTTGAAATGAAAGTGGTTACCATAAAATGGATTGCTTTTCGAGGCCTTTCCATTAAACCGCCTATCGTTTTGGCATGAGTCAAGTTGACACACCTCTCACATCGCCCAGTCCCAAAATTCCGATCTTGTTATACGACATGCCTAGCATAATCAGAATTTTCACCCATAAGTAATGCTTTTATTTGGTGCAGAGCAAAAGAAAATTCGTGGATTATCTCATGCGACGCCTCATTTAAGAACTTTTCTTTTAATTGGCGAACGATCAAACATCTACAACAAACCAATGCTGCTGTTGCAGTGGATCCGAAATGCAAACCAAGCGGTACCAACTCTCTGCACAACATCCTCACCTGGCCGTGGTCTGCTGACAGTCTTTGTTAAGCAAATGGGTCTGTAAGCCGTCAATTATTCAACACTCACTTTCAGACATGTTAGCACAAATTCTTCAATGGCAAATTTGGAGTCCAACACCATCCACACCCCGCATTAGGAGTATGCTTTCAGCTACTTCGGTTATAGGGTAGGCAAACATTATTTTTAGTGAAAGATGCTACACTTAGAGGGCCAGCAGCATTATAAACCACATAGACAAATATAGAGTTCAGAAAAGTACTGTGTTTTACGGTCTAGCAGAGTTCGTAATGTGTGCATACGTCGACCATCCTAGCAACTACACAGTAGTCACAAAGTTGCAGACCTTTCCACCTACTCTTTGACCGCGGAACAGGACGGTGTTGAGCAAATGCATGCATGCTGGGTAACGAGTCGCGCAGAACAGAACTTGGTGAATTTCGTTCCTCGAACACGTAAAAATACTTGCTCGAGGAATTGTACCTGGCGAGTGGGCTTATAGAATCACCAGATGCTGGATAGCAGTGGTTGCCATAGGGACCATACACGACTGGGGCAAGTTTTTGAGGTCCACCTCACTTCATTTTCCCGTGATTTTTACTGCCGTGTTAGGACCCATTCTCCTAAAGTAAGAGGATGTCAATTGATGGCCTGGATCGAGGTGCATAATGAAAATTAAAGCTGTCAATAGCACCAGAGTTTACGGTTGCTTATTCGCCTATTGGCTTGAAGATGAGCTTATGGCAATTTGATTAGGCCCACATTCCAAGTTCTGAAGGAAAGGTTAACAGGAATAAATGGATCATTTCGTGGCAACGTGCGCCACTATTAACACCAGCGCCATCATTCTATGGGGTGAGTTCTTAATGACGGAGAGAATGTAGTGACATACCAGCAACAAGTGACCACCGATCCTGTATTCTCAGTGCGATCATGATGGATTGGAATCAGGGCAGTAGTTTCCTCATCCAGGCTACTGCACTGACCCTTGCTCAGTTTCACCTCAAATTTCTTCCCCACCCACCTGCGCATGAAGTTCGGTCGATTGGGATGAGGCCACAAAGTGGAACGGAAGTTGGACAAGCAAATGGGATTTGGGTCTTCAGTTGGCATCACCTTGTGAGGATCAGTTGAATTAGAGGCAGCAAGAACAAATGCTTTGAAGTACTGCTTACTTTATAACCAGGTTATTTGTAACACTGCATCTAAGGAGAGCGATAAGGTGATAGTCTCGATGCAATTGGAATGCTCTAAGAGGAAGCAGAATTTATGTTGCCATATCAAGCCCGCAGTGATAATGTACGCAAAGACATCAAACTTAGAAGGTCTTGGCACAAGCGGAAGACAGCTTAGTGAGCATATTGTAATTTCAACTTGCTCCACAAAAGTCGCTGCGACAGCTATTGGTTTTCGTTGTGAAACAAAGTTAACAATCAAAGTCGTCCCCAAGCAACAAGTGATGGTAGACCAGAATGACAGCGCGACCGTTCGAATGAGTATGAAGGGCCATGACGGTGTACGCGCACGAAGGCACGCAGCTCCGATGCCTCGGTAATAGGTGGGATTACTAACTCCTCGCGGCAGACATCGTAGGCACTCGGCATCATTTAGGATAATTGGTTGATGCACTGGAAGCGGTGCCGCTCCTCTGCACAAATCCTCCTCATGACCACAGCGCACTGGCGCTGTCTTCCGTGAATTGAACGACGGTAAATTGGCATAGTGTTAGGCGGAGCTTCCCACGAGGGCTGTGAGTGGTGACTTGGACTCGCATGTTAGCGTTTCGCTTCTTCACACAAAGGTAGGTGAACTCAGTGAAAACTTATTCCTTCGGTTCTGACATGGATGAGATTGTCTCCTTTCATGGAATCGCGGGTGAGGTTGGGAGTTGAGAACAGGGAAGCGGCTTCAATCTCTGTTTGTTCCGTAAATTAGTTAAAAATGCTTGTCAAACTGCGCAAGCAATCCCTCTAGGCAAACAATAGTAATTTCGTCAAAGGTTAAAAGTAGAGGGTGAACAATTTATTCATAAAACTAGCTCACCGCTCGAGATCTCACTTCTCACACTTTGTTTCATCGAGGTGCATCGTGTTCCCGACCTCGACCACATGCGCTGGCAAGCAGAAGTACCACCACTGCAAACCGAGTTCACTGTTCGAGCAGCCGATGGAATGCTTCCTTATGTCATTTTCAACTTCCAGTGATGGCGAACATTTGCGGGAGTACAGAACGGTAAAGTGTTCTCTCCTCAGATTGCCTTGTTAGCAAGCGTGCTTAGATCTCCGCAACAGTGTGCAACATTGCAATTTTCGGTGGGGGCAAACCCTGAGCATAGTAGGGTGAGCCAGCATTTACACAATAGTCACCGAAAATTTCTCAATATTTATTTGGTGCAGCACGAAGGCTGTGCAGTTAAGTCCCCTCAATCCCTAGTAGAGAGAGGAAGAATTACAGGCTTGTGTCGTCAATATTAGAATGCGTGAAACAACCTCAACCAATAGTCGAAAGGGTCGGTTATGACATAGTGACCAAGACTCCACTTTTCACGGCCACCCAATGTGCGTAAGCCCGCAGCAAATAAGAGCAGCTTTTTGGGATTCGTGGTTAAATTGAGCTTGCTAGAACGGTTCATGGCATCATTCACCCCATTGAGTGCTCCTCAATGCATAAAGTAGTTAGAATGTCAATGTGATGGGGAATTTGTGGAACTAAGGTGTGTCATACTAAATATTGACAAACAAAATTTTTCAATGCGCATGAGTTGGAGTCCATTATAAAAGCAGTGGTTGATAGTGCAATTTTCGCGGCAAAAAGGGCTGATTATGTGTGAGAACACTTGTGTGTAGACATGGCTGCCTTCGTTATGGATGTGGTCGCGACAGATTTGGAGCGCCTTACTGAGAGTCCGAAATGTGCAGTCGTTTGCTACTTCATTTATCTCCTCGAACCCTTGTGGCTCCGCGGATTGAAGATCTGTTTTGTTGACTCTCGATTCTTGCCAACAACCCTCTATCCATTCCGCACGCTTGTAGGGCATACTCATCACACCACTTTGGTTTGTTACGACTCTGGATGAGACTTGATGTACTGCGGTGCCATTGTCCACCAACTGTTTCACCATTAATAGACTTCTTTGCATTCTTAAAAGCAGCCTTAACCGTTCCAATTTGGAAACACATCGTCATGCATGAGATCAGCATTTCCAATATGCAGGGCAACTGCATTTCCTCAATCGGTCTTCCAAGTGAGAGTATGATTTTAACTTTGAAATATGGCAGATTTTCATCCAAGGGATATTGAGAGCAGTAGCAGGAGGCCAATAGTTAACAGGTAGTTTTCCCCAAGCCTCACAAGTAACTTAGTTTTAGGCGTGACAAAGTAGCTCACTCTACTGCGAGCTTAAATGACCTGCGGTTTTAGGACCGACATAAGCACCGACAGTGTGGGCAGCTGCCGCAGGAGCACGCGTGCGTGGCGGTTGTCCCCACTCCAATCAACCGGTAGAGGTGCTTGGGATGATTGAAGCGGCAGTGCGATTAAAATGCGAACTGCAAATGCATGCGCAAGAAAGTGCTTAATTAATACCCCGATCACCAGGCGACCGTGACATGTGGTATTGAGAGAAGCAACCAGAGGCCGCATTTCTGGTTGCCCGCATCTGCGCACTCACCAATGGGTTGTTCAACCCTTCCAGGTCCGATGAAGTAGCAGTTGTCTTTCTGCCACATTGCGGCCAGATAGGCAAAACATTTGCGACTGGCATCTGGAATTCGTTATTCGATGCATCATTATTTGATTTGATGTCAGCCAAAATTAAGAACTTTTTGCTCACCGATCTTCATGAAGACACATACCTGAGACAACAAAATTTATTGAAATTTTCAAGAAACAAAGAGAGACCATGATTCCGTAAGTGCTAAAAGCGAAACAATGGTGTTGAAAGGCTCTCTTCACCTCCACCACCCTGCATTCATCTTTACCCCTCTTCCCATGTCCTAACTGCAGGGTTCGAGCCCCCAATAAATCGATCCGCTTTTGTCATCGCTTACCGTTCACAGCCGCTGATTCGGGAGAGCTGTCCGTTTCCTTCTGCTCCAAAATGGGGAACCAACTCCAACAGATTCCCCAAATCACACAGCTTGGGACTTATTAAAAGGCATGAATGCAGTCTAGAAGACGAGTACAAATGAAACACTCGACTTATCGATTCCTGGTGACAATCTGCAAATTATGAACAATCATTTAATTTCATACAACTAATGCTACATGACTTGGTAATCGCTGGTTCCATCTCGGGCATCTCGCGTTAGACACACCTCGCGTGTGTACACCAAACCACCAATCCTTCTACGGCATCATATGAGTCGGTTCCTGTTGGTTATCCACCTCAACCAACAGGAGAAGCACAACTCCACATAATAAAATGAGACAGCAATTAATATGCATCCTCTTCACCCACCACACCCATAAGGCCACGCATCTTTCAATTGATTTCGAGCGTGCAAATTCCAAGGTGGCGTGTAAGAAGATCGAAACAGCTGACTGTGGATGGCCTCCTCCAAGGAAAAATTTTACAGCAGAAACGTTGGTCTTCCTCGTTAAACTGCCAATAGCGCAACAATTAACTCCTCAGAGCTAGTCAGAAGGGAGAGATTGTTGTGGCACTTAGAATGCACTAGCTTCCCAGGACTGAGATCGCTCGCTAGTGGCTGTTGGCCTTACCTTTCTTAAGTAAATGCTACACTCATGGAAAATTGCATGATAGTACACGCGTCCTATGCAACCACGGATTGGAGCACCCTCGTATCATTTTTGAGTCGAGAATCAACACGACGAAAATCGACTTCTTTACTATGTATCGTTTTATGCTTGCAGTTGACGCCAAAGTCAATGCCTTTTGCTCCTTTGCTCAAGGGAACCTGTGCCCATTTCACGGTTTGTTTTAAGCATGCCATTGCATTTGCCTGTGGTCTGGATTGACAGTGCCTCAAGAGGTCCACAGCATCAGCTCTGCAGAACAGTGGTGTGACGCATTTGCCGCGTTCTACAGTTCGCATCACTACCGCGGTGGCATCCCCTGTCAATCTCCTAGAATTGGAGTTCGCATTTTGACCTAACTGCTAGTCTTTTCATTGGAGACATCGAAGCAGTAGCAAACTAAATTAAAGTGGATGCTCGTTTTGCTGTTGCAGCTGCAGACATCGCAAATCGTAAAATTGCCATCAGCAGTCTGGTTCACCCGAGGAACGGCTAACAGTTTCACAGGCAACAAGCATAAATGCCAGATTTGGATTATCTCGGAGTAAGTTGTCTGAGAACATAATGAGTAAATCTCACCTTCAAAAGTCCTGTCGATGGATGATTGCTGGTCTTTGCAAAACTCTGCCTGCCACAATGGACTGTCCTCACATCGTGTGTGCGAAAGTGCGAAGCAATTTGTGTTTGCTCAAGAGCATCGCTGTCACCCACTGTATGGGTGTCAGGACCACAAGAAACTGTCGAAGATCAGTGACAACGTGACCCCTGCCGATGGACTGTATGTTAACAGCAACCTACCCTTCAATTTGTCCTACACTAATTATGAATGATGGGCAGACCATATGGTGAATGCTCTAAGGTTTGATCGAACCTAATGTTATAAACATTAAACGAATTCCTTTTAATTTTATCCGTCTTAATTTTCAGGGAGCATAAGCACCTTGCACTCTACTGAAATGGTTTCAATAGCGCGTCAATTTACTCGACAGATTGAGAGCCACAGTCTCCTGCTTGGCGGTAGAGGAACAAGCCAACTGAAGAATTGGACGGGCATAGTTTGCCACGTCGTTTATCGCAACACCGCGAATGCGCCCTTACTACTTACTAGCGCGTTAAGATCCTTACCAGTTGCATCTGTTTATTAAAACCACTTTACTTCGATCTTGCTTAGAAGGCACCACATTGCATAATACACCTCTCGTTTACTTGCTAACACCTCATATTTCTCCAATGCCACATCCCAAGTCGAACATCGTGGGGCTAAATGCAATGGTTAAGGCGAATTTGACGTAAATGCGACTTACTTGAGAACATTAGACGAAAGCTTTGCAATGCCTCGAACTTGTGCGTTTAGCCAGCAAAGCAATACTTCCAATATTTGTGCTCTTAAACCACAATCTCATTCAGGAATCCTACTTAATCCGCGTAGGGATGAAAAATACATATTTCAGCCTGTTTAGGTAATTAGAGCGTAGTGCGATCAAGTAGCATTTTGCATTATTAGATCACACATTCTTCTTTTAAGGCTAAAGGACAACCGGCGGGTACTCCTGTTGTAGTGGGGAGTGGAAATTGGACCTGTAGCGTCACCATTGGCGAATTTCGCCCTTTGAGAGGAGGCAATGCCTTGGGCAATGGGGTAGGTGACGGGTGAGCATTTACTTTTGATTCATCCATAGACTCTTTTAATGATAGCACCTTATGTTGTTAGTAATGAGTGAAAATAAGAGTTGCTAGCATTAGACTCCCATTTAAGAGACTCCGATTCCGATTTCATGTCCAACTGCTACACTATTAGCTTGACACTTCTTTTGTGATACCTGTGGTGCGGCCCGCTAATGCACCCGAATTCTCCACTTTTCTAAAATATTAACTTGTATCCCAAGGGGAAAATCTAATAGGTGGCCAGTCTTCAGGCTAGTAGGACATTTTTGAGTTTTTGATGAGAAGAAAATTAAAATGTACAGTTATCTTGACAACCGATGAAAGCAGACAAACAGTGAATTGGTGGGCTGGTTAGTTTGAGGCACATACTATGCCAAACTTCGACCCAAGCAGGTAGGTAGGTAGGTAGGCAGGCAGGTGGATGTTTAGAAAGGTCACTGACTTAGTCGCAGGCCTACATGGTGGAGTGTGATAAATACATTTCCAAGACGTGTGGTAGGCCACAATTATTATGCTGAACTAGTAGCCAAGGGGATATGCTTCAAGTATTGCAGAGCTTCATTCATTAGGAGCATTTGGCAGTCCACCAATGAGACTGCTAAGGATTTTCTTGGTGACTGCACCATCACTCCCTAATCAATCATTGAAGGCACGAATGTGACACCAACATTGACTACCCGAGTTGCAATAGGAGAGCTTTAAGCTCCTGTACTTCGAGCAACATAACCACACCTGATATCTTGAGAAGGGTATTACTAAGCAAGGCTGATCATCTCTACCCAACTTACCATTGTGCGAACTACGCACATGGTAAAACATGCCTAAGCCAATCGCTTCGCTGTATGCTTCACTTCAAAACCCTAGCCTTTATGCATAAAATGAACTCTTTTTTATGGTTGTGGAATAGTACCACCTCTCTCCAACTCAAATTGGGACCTTGTAAAGAGGAATGCGACGGTTTCAAAAACTGATGCTAGTTTTAATCCTTGCAGGCGCATTTATATTGGTAATTCGGAGGCATCATTGTCCAACAATTTTCGTAATCACACCGACCTACTCACGGCCGAACCAGAAGCCCGACCTGGTACGGCTGTGTACAGTTTTAGGCATTGCTAAGGGCGTGCACTGGATTGTGGTCGAGGACGCAGTGGAAAGGAGCCGGTAGAGTCTCACTGCTTTGTACTTGCATCGCTTCCCTTCCCCATCTCATTCACTCGATGCACATTTCTAACAATTTTTTTCATAAAGAGCATTGGCTCAATTTCTCGATGAATGCGGTTTGCCCTACACTCACTTAAATGCCCCGACGTTACCTCATACGACTAAGGTTCGAGGATCAGCTCAACGCAACAAAGCACTTAGTTGGTTGCGGACGAACATGCGGTCAACGAGGATGCCCGGAGTGGTGTATTTTGCCGATGATGAAAATACCTACCATCCAGAGTTGTTTGACGAAGTAAGTGTCTATGCCCTTCATTTTCTGCATTGCATACCTCATTTCCCATCTGAAACATCGTACGCGTCTGGCATTGAACTAAGAGCAGCTATACACGTACAGTCGTGAAACATTTAAAATGCTTCCTTTTGGTTTTGTTAAAATGCGACAGTGGAGTAATATCAAATGAAACAGACTGTTCCAAAATACAGGCTCCGGCAGCCAGAAGCAAAATGGCCTCGTCTGGAAACGGATTTATTTAAAATTCTGTGCGTCATAAACCGTGTCACACTCAAAGCATTGATATGATTTTTTTGGGACAGATTTATTTTAAGAAACACCAATTTTTGCAGGATTTTTGAAGAGAGGTAAATTGAAGATGCTGTTTTAGATGCGAACACTTAAAAGAGGCGCAACATGGCCCGTGGGCTTGGTAGCTTCATCTGACTGGGAGGGATGCATAACCAACCCCGCCGATCGCAACAAGATTTCATACTTTTGGTCTACTTATAAACCCGATCGAAAGTTCCCCATTGACATGGCCGCCTTTGCAGTCAAGCTCAACTTAGTTTTGGAGCACCCCAAGGCCCTGTTTGATAACAAACTCGTTGGAGGTCAAGAGGGCCTAATACTCACCGGTCTTGGTTTCCAAAGTGCCTATGAATTAGAACCAAAAGCTGATGGCTGTAGGAAGGTAAGACCAACTGCCATGAGATTGTTGTCTTTCCTTGCCTTTAAGTAGTTGCATTTCAACTCAAGTATGTGGATTATCTGTCTAGATCCTTGTTTGGCATACGAAATCAGCCAATCAGGAGGTGAAGGTGGTTGGCCCAGCTACCATTAGGAACATGCTATGAGACATGGACGTAAAATTCCCTACTCGCACTACGCATCTCTTACTACCTTTGCAACATATTTTTTGCTTTACTGATTTTTGGGTCAGCTGCAGTTTTGTTCGTAGCTTCACCCACGCCATTTTGCGAGGAATCTCCTCTCTAACTACATTCTGGTCATGCACATGGTGTGATTTCATCCATTTGAATGCATGACAAATCAGAGGCTGACTTGCGAATCCAACTCTTGACAGTTGGAAGGAATACTTTTGCAAAGGAAAGGATCTTAATGTGCCTTTAAGAAGCTCGAAGTGAATGCGAAACAAAGTGCATCATTGCCTCCGCTCTAGCTTGACAATGAAGTGGGTCAGGAGTAAGGTCACACCCTAATAAAGCAAATCACTAGTGGAGGTTTGTAACTTAATTCTCTTCAAGTGCTAACTGCTTTGAGTGATAGGACAACCAAACTACATTGAAGCGTAGAGAAGATCGGGGTGCGTTTTCTCTTCAGGATTTGGAGGCGACCACGCCGTCACGTAGATGCCGTCAGATGTGCACTTCTTACTTAAAAGGCTCATTCAAACCGACACGTACTGGAGCTCAATGTGAATTTGGCATCATGTGTGCATTCATGGTGAGCGGTAAATTTAAAAATGATATTTAGTTGCGCTTCTGACCTCCTAGAAAAAGAAATCCTGCATAAAATAAAGACTGTAGCGAAAAGGAAACCGTTTTCAATGACTTGATGTTAATTGTCGATAAAGCCATTGAGTTCCAGCAATGTCCCAAATTTTTACATAAGTCAAGGCGGAAACACACCAGCTCTTAAACCACTATTGCTAGCTTCAGAACTGGTAAAAGTGATGATTGCGTAGGTGGCAAAGATGAGGGCCCCCTCTCGCTGTGTAGTGTTGCAAGTGGGACGTCAACTCTCGGTTTCGGTATAGGGACCGTTAATTTGCGCCACCGTTATGCCCCAGCCGAGTGAGGCGACCAGCGGGCAATGCCTTCAGTCCTAAGCCCCAATGATAGCCATGCATGCGTATACACGTGATATTTAACTAAGGATTGCACGGATTAGTGGAGAATCGGTGGAACAAAGCAAAAGTACATGCATGAAAGGGTAAGAATGCATATTGAAATGGGGAAATAGACAAGAAATATGGGGATGGAAGTCAAACTGAGCACAAATATGTGTACGAACACATAAATATGCATTCAATCAGTACAACCAGCCAGTAATGCATTTGCCTTCCGATTAAACGCCAGAATTGCCACTTTGAAACATTTGCTGAGGTTTGAAATTAGGTAAACATAAAGAACATCAAATGAGCAGACACGGTTGGGATCGTATTAAAGAGCGGGTGGATGCGTCGCAACCAATGCAGGCCAAGCACGATGGCATGGCTGACCACCCTATGGATATAAATAGGATTGGTGAACCTGATCACAAATGTATGAACGAATGTGAGGATATTGTCAGATTGTTTGGTAGAATTTGGCAATAATGTATGGCTGAACCTATGTGCATGCCTGAGTGGTAAATTTGAAAACAACCGTACGCACAAATTGGGCAAGAATGCATGGCTGATCAGAAAGCTTAGCAAAATTTGTGCATTAACCTTTGCAATTAAAGAAAATGAGTGGATTTTAATTTAAAAGATGTGCTGATATGTGCAAACATCTCGAGTTGGTATAATTAGGCTAGAATTCATGCCCACAAAGATGCACACAGAGTCCAGTGAAAGTGACCAAACGTATGTGCCTGGCTTAACACGTGGGCATACAGTGAACCAGTAAAGTTGATCGGAAAGTGAAGGTTTCGAGGCATGAATACGTAGCACGCAGCAAATTGGCAGACTTAAGTAGAAATGCATGGAGGAATGAATTGAATTCAATTGCATCGAATTGGCAGAATTGCGAAGTCACATTAAGATGAACTCGCGAATGCATGCTAGAGTTAAAAAGTAGTTGAAACAAATTACTTAAGCGAAATTAGGCAAAAAAGTGAGTTTATATTGATAAAATGTGTAGGTGTTGTGTAAAATGAATGGATGCACACGCAAATATGTTGGGGGTTATTTAACTTGGACCAGAATGTATAAATGGAAAGTGGTATTGGCAAAGATCCTGTTATTTTAACCCCATTTCAGGCTTAAATAATGTTCACGAAACCCAATTTGCAAAGTAGTAACGCTTAGAAAGGTGTAAAGTGCCACAGACTTGACAGAATCTAAAATGTCATCTTACAACTTCCATGAGGCATGTATAGTATGGTGGGGAGAGTAAGGTAGAATTGAGAGGGACAGGCTAGGGCGCCACAATGCAAGGTAGCTTAGCGTGGGTTAAGATGCCTAGAGGAACTCCTGCAGTTCCGCTATTATCGGTGTGGACTTATCCTATGGGGATTCGCAAAGTGCTGCTATTGGTGGGCTTTTTGACTCAAAAATACGCATTAGTTTACTTCTACTTCTCCTTCCACGCTCCAACACTTCCATTGTGGTTGCGTGCTTTTTATTTCCATAGCTTTATGAAATGATATCAAAGCAGAAATCTATGGGATGGTGCTACCAGTTTCGATACTCATTCTTTGTTATATCTGTAGTCCTCAACCATGTGCCAATGGCTGAAAGAGCTCGGGCACCATTAAGAAAATGATAGTGGGTGGACAAGTAGGTGGATGGTCGCAAAGGCGTAAAAAGAGCATTGCAAATGACGCCGATAGTAGCATAAATTTGAAGAGCGTTGTGGGTGGTGCCAATCCACTTACCATGAGTGCTGTTATAAGCTTCTTTCCATTGATTACGAGCAGCCACTCTTGTCACCACAATTGACTTACGAGGTGTATTTTGCGCTTCACCATTTCTCGAAGGAGATGTTGCAGCGGTTTCAAAAGTGTTCCGGGTCTGACTGTGAGTGGGTACAGTACAAGTGAAGGTGCATCCCGTTGTACGAAGGAGGTCACGTCTGCTTAAGGAATACGGGGTGTTTTGGCATAAGGTAGGGAAAGAGGGTAGGAGGAAGAGTCATTGCTTTTACCTTGCAACTCGCGTCTGTAGTTAGCGAAAAGTAGTGGGGTTCCAGCGCTCCGCACTGGCCTTCACGGGCGGGCTTAAGGCAGGGCGAATAGTATCAACCCTAATAAGTGAACATGCGGAGTTGGAGGGATTCAGATGGATTCGTGCCCAAGGACATGTGGGAGGTGGGTGATGCACTTGATGATTGGAGCAGATTGCATAGGGAAGGTCAGCCAACCTCGTCAGGGGTGAAGATGTCAATCAGAATTCCACTGGTAGTGAGGGGTATGGTTGCATTCCTCTTCACCACAAAGTGAATTTTGAGTGATAGTGGTGCACAGCGAATTTGAGCATAGCAGCGGCTTCTACTTGACATTTAACTCATTCGACGAGGCTGTCGGCCACGAGGTGGTGGAGACTCTTCTCCACTTTATTGCATCCGCATCGGTATTGCAATTCCAAGCGCAAAGTCATATCACATCGGAAGAGGCTGCACCGAACGCAGAGTTGTTGCGCAGAGCAAAAATGAACTTTGAAATGAATTCGAATAAGGTTATGGGAATTATAGTTGGACTGAATGCATCCATTCGCATGGGCTAGCTTGGAGCAAGGGAGATGTCTCCAAATTGGGCTTTTGTGAAGGGGAGTCAAGGGGGGTGCATTCTCATTAGCGTCGGGTGCCACAAGCAAAGCTAAGTGTGGAATAGACATCCCTTTTGCGCCCGAGAATTGTCATTAGTATTGCTCGAAAAGTAGCAGCAGTGTTAGGGCTTTGGATCCATACACAGTGCAGCGACACTCGTCGTCAGCCTAATTCCGGGTAAGAAGGCAACCAGTTAAAACCCTGCATACTCAGCTTGCTCCTCGTATTTAACTGTGAATTCGCTAGCCTTGGTGCCAAAACAAATCTCGTATAGGAAGGATTGTCTTATTGTGTGTTTCGTTCACTTTTCCATGAGCACTTTGGTTTGTGGATAAGCTCAGCCCATCAAAATATGCAGTGCTATTATAGAGGACAGCGTCAATTGCCCACAAGGGTGTGGTCCGTGTTTCAAGTAAAATCGAAGCTCAACGGATCTTGGTGGGTGAGAAAGGTACCAAGGTGAGGAACACGTAGGTCGGGACTTGAGACACTGAGGAAGGCATTTGTCATCTGTTTCATTTAGGCAGTCTTCAGCAAGCATTATGACTCGGCCAAAAGTGCTTCGTCACTGAAACTCACCGCTAAGAAACCGCACTTGGACAAGTGAAACAGAGGGCAAATAATCAGCTTTTATTGGTGTTATACACGAAAGTACCTTTTATGCAGGCACAAACTGCAAAATATATTTAGTATCCTGAATCATTATGCAAGGGTGTTTATAAGGATAAAGTGGGCCTGTTTCACTGATTTACTGGAAAAGCTCATTCATTAGGTCGTGTGTAGAAGTAGCTCGTGACGAATGAAAAGGGATCGCCAATGCTCCCCTTGGTTCCATACTTCAGTCTCTGCAAAACAGGGTAGAGGTTGAAATCCCCGAGACGAGTACCACCGGTGTGATAAGTACATTTAATATAGAAAAATAGGCGTAACGTCATTTTAAAAGGAGTGTTTTCTTTTGGATAGTACGTGTCCCGTCACAGCGGCACACGTGTATGTGGCGAAACAATTCGCCCAACTTTCTATGCACAAAGCAGGGCTTCGACCAGGGCGCATTCGTTGCCCGTTGGAAGAAGGAAGCCACGAAACTATGAAATACAGGTCTATGAAGATCCAGATCGTGCGATCTATCGCACTTAAGAGGTGGCCCTACAAGCATCTCCTGTGGTAATTTAGGCGAAAGTTAAGTTTCTGACCACATTTCTGCCTCAGAACTTTTCCCAGTACCAGGATCAATGTTGTACTACACTGAGATTAAAACACAAAGCACAAATAATTTCTAAAACCACCAGCCTGACTCTACCACGATAAAAATATTTTGGTCAGTTGAGTGATACCTTCTCACCATTATTGAACACACGAAAGCATAAAAGTGAAGGCTTTGTCTAATTTCTTGAAAGGAATACTTAACGCAGCAGGGCGTAGATAGTGAAATCTGCCCTAAATTATTGGTCAATAGAGTGACTTTCGTGCAAGCAAGGACTGATCGCGTTTGAGAACACCCGTGTGCTAGCGTAGCCCGACACATCCCATCCGTCTGTCATAATCACCTAGCGTGCTCCGCAGTGGAACTTTGGAGCACATAGCCCCTTTGGTGTTGCGGCCCTCATTATGAGTGTGCTCTCTACAGATTTAAAGAATGTGCCTACGACCCTGAAACCTCTAATCATTGGCTATTTCATTCGGCTTCGTGGGCCTCGTGTTTGCGCAACTTGTGGGTCCGCCCTAGGGCGTGGCTCTTGGATCATGCCAGTGGTCTGTCAGCCCTTCTGCACCTTAGTAGCGCATGATCATCGCGGCATTTTGGCTTGTTGCAGCTCCAAAGCATACTCGGGGCACTACAGCACCATCATTTACAGGCCGTTTGTAATTAGTTGGCTTTCACTTATTCTGGGAAGCAGCCTCCACCTTCGCAGATTTCTGGTTAGTCGCTTTACCGTAGCATATGCACTCATTGTATGGAAGGCATTATTGCATGGAAGCCATTTCACCATGTAATCAATGCCTAAGGAGGCTTAAGATTGTGCCAGAAAGCACATTACAGGCCATTAATTGAAGATTTTGCTGAGTAAGCTAATGAGCTTGGTTGTGTTGTTGAACGATGCAGAAGGGGATTTGAGCTGAAACCGAGCGGAGGTCAATACAATGACCTTGAAGAGCTTCTACACGAGTTCAAGTGCATCCTCATCTCGGTGAAGCTGGAGCGCCAGTGGTTTCTTGTTGTCGGCACACTAATAGGTTCCCTTCATTGCCACGACATCACGCAGTGAGATTATGACGCTGGTGTTTCCGTAGACATATGCTACTCCAACACGACCCATCAGCCCCTCTAAACATCTCCCAGAATTTGGAACTTGGACAAAATCAGGTTGTGATAACTTCTACTTCAAACCAGTGGACAAAAACAGGAACGCAAACTCAGAACACAATTGGCAGTCCCACTCTCCTCCATGTGCCTTGGACCTGGCCATTTATCGACGTCCTTTACTCTAGGGGGGTAGGAATTGACACGGCGGTGGAGCTCATGATGCAATCGAAGGGAGCAGATTGCGAGCAATTCCTTCCCACTGTTTATTGACTCTTTGGTAAACATTGGTGCCTAGCGCATCGTAGTCGCGTGAGTCCACTCTCCACGTACTACTCCTCGAGTAAGGATGTGAGTATGTTCAGTCCCACTGCACATGCTGTAGATAAACCAGCTTTGTTAAATTCTTCTTTACGCAATTCATGGTTTAAATCGCGTACACGCGGCCAACGCCGCCCTATTAGGCGAGCTGAGAGTAGACGCAAATGTCTGCAATTCCGTGACGGACGTTTGGTTGATTGAAGCCTTCTCCGTAAAATCTGCCAAAGCCAAGCGCTGGAATCATCTTTGCTCCACAGCTGACACTGTCCCTTAAATTGCTCCGACCGTCAGTCCAAAACACGTCATCTCTGCTTCCACTTTCAACAAGTGCCTATTCTGCTGAGAGCCCACTCAACTTGTTCTGGTTTAAAAGCAAGGCCTCTAACAGGGAACCCACTCAAAGTTTGCGATTTGTGGATGGATATGGGCATATTTTTGCACTGCACACACCCAACTGACGACTTGGCATGATCACACGCCTTTCTGCCATGTTTCCATCCCCTAAAGTATCATCTGAATGCATTCGTTTCCTTCCTACCCGCCGAGTTCTTCTTCATCCTTCACCTGCACCTACCCAACGTTAGCGCAAGTGAAGGACACACCGCAACGACAGCGCGTTGGGTCTGGAGGATCCGCATGTTCATGCCAACTTGTCTTCACTTGCACCCAATGCAAATAAGTAAATTTGCATCCAATTCGTTACGCATGGGAACGCAAACCATTCATAAATGAGCACTTCTCTAGCTGAGTGGTGCGATTGCTCTTGAGCACATCCAAGCACAGTCAGTAACTTCGCAGAGGAATTACGCTAAACAGCCGGAATCCGCAGCATCCGCTATTGTCGGTGAGATGGCTAACTTCTCACCTGATTGGCGATTTTAATTGCCTAACTTTAAGGTCTTACTGCGCGCAACGTCTGCAGGCTGAACTTGGTTGCCTTGACTGAATGAGCGAACTGGATTATACAAAGGCAGCAACTGGCTGAGATGGTGGTTGTGTTAAGAGGAAGGGATTGTGGTGGTTATTGGCCGAAACAGTTCTTGCGATGAAGGAAAGCACTAACCATCGGTTTCTGCCCCATGCAAGTAGTACAAGAACGACGCAATCCATGGAGAGTTCAACATGCAAAACTGCTCAATCGCATTGAGTGGCCATTCCAAGAAAATTGACGGCGCCTCCATGCTCAAAACTCCGCATACTCAATGCACATGAGAACTTATCGCTTAATCACCCAAAATGTTTCATTTGGCTAAATGAAGGTAATTGAACGCTTTCGCGTGCTCGGTGGGAGAGGTGCCGAAGATGGACGTCGATCTCAGCCCTTCTGTCATGGGATGTCAGAGATTCCACCATCTGTAGCACATGCAGTTCTTTCACACGGCTGCGGTTTGTCACCAGTTGTATAGATTGGGGTTGAAATCCATCAAGATCGGGTCCGCTCTCCGCTGCCTCAAATGCAGCGTCCCGAGACTTCCTTGAAGGTAAAGGAAGGCATAATTCTAGGGCTGAATAAATGCATATATTTTGGAAACAGAGGGCTTGTGCGTTGTGGGCATGGTCCGGAGACCAGCCAACCGGCTAGTAAAAAATGGCCACCCAAGTGACCGAAACTGGCAGTCCGAACAAACAAAGCATGGCATTGGAAGTTATGGAAACACTTTTGTTCATTCCTTTTTTATGTGTTTTGCTTCCTGTGAGTAATGGCCGATTGCCCAGACTTCCACTGCCTCTCTTTAAGGCAGTTGTAAGTGTCGGTGTTGCAGAGCCGAAGGAAAACATTAACACTGCGCGCTTGAGTTCAAAAGCCTGGCTTTGTTTATGAGATACCACCTATTTTGCAGACATTTGATTACTGAAACTTTGGCGCAGCTATTTTTGCCCACCAATTCATCAACACCAAGATTCACTACTAAAGTAAACGCTGTTAGGTAATTATTGATGAGTTGTTCAAGTGGAATTTGGTATCAGAAATACCGATATTCTGGTGTCAACAGTAAGCACTTCCCTCATCACGTTTACTAAAAAAACGGTTTCTTTGTATAGAGGTGCCACCAAGACGATCTGTTCATATCCTTTGCTCAACCCCGAGCCTACGCAAGTAAAGGTCATGCGAGAGGCCGTAACGGTGCGTTGGCACATGAGAGTGGACTGCACGAGCAATGCTTGTTATCGCCTGTCGTCGCTTGTTACCACGCAAATTCCTACCAGTGTGTAGCGTCCCGAGACTTCCTCTAAGGTAGAAGAGGGCATAGTCCTGGGGCGGAATATATATCCTGGAAACAGAGAGCTTGGGGACTGTTGGCACGGCCCGGATGCCGGCCAACCGGCTAGTGCAATGTGGCCACCCAAGTGGCCGAAACCGGCAGTTCGAACAAACAAAGTATTACACAGTGCTTACGGATTTGAACAGCACGTCTGTCCAATAAATGGAAGAACGTGGCACTCTAGATGTGTGCTTCTTTTCCCCCGGGTTCGCGCAAGCCTGCTTTGGCTACGGTCTCCTCGAATTATTGTTTCAATGCAGGTGAAGCTATTTCTCCAAACACATGGAACAAAATGTGCTCCATAGGTTCGCATCCAGGTGAAAGTGGACATAGTCCCATTCCCAACAATAAATCTGCATGCATAGTCATGACTTCGAGTTGCACGCACACCCATTTGTCATTGCTTTGACAAGTAGAGTTGCAAAAGTCAAATGTTGGCAGTGGTGCTAGGGTAAACTTCAGCTCCAGTAAAGTGGATTTGGAATGTGTAGGTGAGGGATATGTCATCATTGTGGATCATGGAGGCGAATCGGAGGGTGATTTTTCTATGCCATGTGTGCTGAAGTGCAAAATTTTGTGCTTGCATCCACAATCCTTAAATAAATAGAATTCATTAAATCTATCAGTACATCTCTGCTTGAGCTGTGCCTAAAAACCTCACTCCAAAAGCTTCGCGCGAATGGTTTATTTATTTTAAGCGTTTATTACTTGTGGCTCTCAAACGCTAAGCTTCTTCGATAACGGAGTTGGCAAAGCTATTGTTTCAGCGAAGCTAAATGAATGCGCAGGATTATGAGTGTTGTGCAGCAGACGTGTGCACCGTTCGGTCGTGGCGTCTCAGTGTTTGCTGACCGGGTGTTTGCGCTTGGTACGTCTCCAGCATTGTTTTATGCTATGGTCTTTCATCCTCATTACGGAAAAAAAAGTTTTTCCCATCGTGTCTTAGTAAGCTATTAGGAATTTTTAAACGGATAGGGCTAACATGTAATGTGCACGACAGGTCGGTTTAGGGGTTCCGAAGAGTTCGTTTTATGGAGTCAATTACATTTATTCGGGATCATAAATGTTGATCAGTCGTGGATATTGGGTGTCGAGGAGGTCAAAACGGAGTCGACACTGACTGTTCTTAAAGGTATTTTTACGAAAAGACAATGCTTATTACTTGTTCTGAGTTAATGCACAAATGTGCGCTGGAAACAGATTTCAATCTCCCCTATTATAGTCTTCAAATTGGACACTCGATTGGAAATATTGTTTTACTCAGTGTGCAACTTCTTTGTAGTTGGAAAAGGTGTGTTCGTTAATTCGATGCTAGGTGCGCTTCAATTAGTGCGAAACGAATGCAACAAAGTTTGGTTGGGATGGGAAAAGTCCTTTTAGTCAGCAATAAAGCTTGTGATCAAATGCAGCGCTTGGGCCGTAATGGAAAGGTGAAAACGTGAGTGGTGAGGTGTGCATAATAAGCCCACCATAGAAGCGATTTTGCATGCTGCAACAATTTACTCTCGCCTGCCTTAGTCGAGGATAGCCAATTGCATCTGACCATGGAGATGTTAGCTGCAGATGAGTTTCTTCGTTTCGTTGCTTAACACCGAGTTAGTAACTGTGGGTCTTCTTTTGGTTAATTAATTTCACATTCGCTGTTCCCTCCAATTCACTTAGTGTACGGGACATTAGGAACAAGACTGGCAAAGGCTGCTTCCAGATTAGCTGATATCGACAGCGGTTAAGCCGGTTTTGCGACCGAAGTTGCAAACAGAGCTTCGTCCCTTGTAAGCTCAGGGAGCGAGGACTGTTTGTGGAAGGGATTTGGACTAGGAGTCGTCCTAGTGGTTGAATGAGGGCTTAGATAAAGGGACAAAGGGTGGAGTGGTTTATATTTCCCTGGGGGAGCGTTGGTAATGTGAGAGGACGTTGGTGTCTACAAATCAATGTATATGGACAATGTGTGAAGACGCCAGTCGAACGTAGTGACGATGTGAGTTGTTCCGCCGCAGCCGACCGTTCGTTGTTTCGGACCTCCTGGTTTCTGCACCACAAATAAGCCAAACGGCAGGCTGCTGGTTGGTGCTATTGTGTCTTTACCTAGTGTTGCATTGTGCGACTGCTTTTACTGTCACTTCTGCCTACACCTCTGCTTCCTGCTCAGTTGGAGGTCTACTGGCATTTTTGAAGGAAATTTGCAACGTTTTCAAGAACTGGAGTAAACAGCAGGTTGCTGGGCTGTTTTAGTCCCATTAGTGCTGCAAGTTAAAAGGGGGGGGTTAAATTTACACGCCTTTTCCACATGATTGTCTGTTGCAATATTCGCAATTGTTTCTCCATGAAGCGGCTTCATGTCAGCAGTGGCAGAAATTCATTTGTTATTGGAGCAGAATCCCTCTTACAAAGCGAGGTAGGATCGGCTCATTTATCAAGCATGAATGCGTAACCATGCTCAATTACCACTGGAAGAAGAAAGAGAGGTTGTTTCACTATGTTAAATTAGTCCTTCATGTTAGGTTGTGATTGTTCGTTTCAGGCAGTTGTTGTCATCCGATTCACTTATCTAGGTGCCTATTGTGGCAACCTTGAACATTCTCCGCATACTCTGCTGTTGGGATTTCATCCTGCCAAATTCCTGGGTCTCATATGGTTTCATTCGTCAGAGGTTGGAGAGGACAGGTAAAATTAAATAGTTGAGAGTGCTTGTAACAGGCAGCATCGAGTGAATGGTAGTCAAGACCGCTCAGGACGATTTAAGTGCAAGATGCAAGATGCGCCTTATATTCAGACTGTATGTACACCGGAACCAAGTAGCACGTTGAAGGGGGAGAAGTCATTGTTGTTGTCAGAGTCTTTAATTTGAAATCTGATGGCCTTTACCGTACTACCGTATCCCCGTTCGCGAGTAAAAGCCATTTGGTTGGAGCGAGTGGTTGTTTTAGACTATTTATCTTGTGTTCAACACTTTAGTTAAATCGTCATTTAGTAAAAGTGGCATTCACAGCTCATTCGGTCGATGACAGTTGGATGAAGCTGAAGCGTATAGCGCTTGATACGTGTTTATCGCATTATCAATCTAGAACGATTCAAAGTTTTGAGTGGATTAAAGTGGTCCATAAAATGCCTCTATTGCTACCTCAGTGGAGATATCGTGTAGTCGGTTGTGCTTGCTGTAAACCCGATTTTATGCCAAGACGACATTCTTCCCTTGCCTTCCCTTCCCTTCCCTTCCCTTCCCTCTCCCTCATTTTACTTCCGTGTTCAGCCCCCTTATTTTAGCCTTGGTGCATAGCGCAATAGGCATCGGTGATAGGACTTTCCATTTGTAAATTCCTTATTTTTGTTGTCCTCTCAGATACCTCTCTGCTGTTTCCTTTGCCGCCGTCTTCAATGTCAAAAGTGGGAGGCCAAGTTGTTTCATAGTTCATATTTTCTAGTCGAGTTATTATTCTATTCACATTCACGTGGAGAGTTGAAACGTCGCCAGGTGTGCTTGGTAGGACTAATGCTTAAGTATGTGTTTGCTTTACCACCAAAGGACCCAAAAGCTTGTTATGCTTTTTGACCAGCTGGTTTAGGCATTTTTTAACTGATGTGTTACTCTTTGTCAATGATTTTGGTTGGCTGTACCGCATGCTTTTTGTGCTGTCGGATTATCCACCTTGGATGCGCCTGCCATGGTTGTCCTTCAAAAGGAGGACCGCTCCTGCCAACACAGCATGCAAAGATGGCGTTGTTGCAGTTCCTCTTGCCAATATACTGCAGCGTTCCGTAGTTATGAAGCAGTGTCGAATGTGCGGGAGACAGAGACACATGACTGGCAGAGTTACAGTTAAGTTGGCAGCATCTTTCTGTTGAAGTGTCGTCTATCGCAAGTCCACCAAGTTCATTTGTGATTTTTTGGGTCACTCAATTCTCTACGCGGACGGAAAGTATTGCATTGATTTGAAACTCGCAGCCAAGTTGCCGATGGAATGCCTCAAAAGTAGTTTATCATTATTTACCCCTGTTCCAGCCCAAGTCTCCCTCCCACATGACACTTCGCAGTGTTTCCAGTTTGCTTTTCGGAATGTCCCAATGTCCTGTTTGTGCTTTCAACTGTCGCACGCTTCACCTTGTTTGGAGCAGTGAATGGTGGAGGCATTGAGTGGATGGACTGGAAGCCTCAATTTCTCACAATAAGATATTGCCTGTATTAACTGACCAACTCGGTATGTAAGCCGACCAAGTTTGGTAAAACTGGGTCGTTGGAGGTAATACTAGACTTCTATCCACCGACCTTTCAAAGCTGCGACGCATCATTTCCACTATCCAGTGCAATTATCGTGCAAGTGAGTTCTGTTTATGCTAGAACTCATGCTGGCATAGGGTCGTTTATGCATGAAGAACTATGTAAACGACGAAATGGCGTGAACGTTGATTAAGTGTGTTCACATAGCACGCACACACAGGCGGAAACAAAGCAGTGTCCTGGTATGAGGCAGGGTCCACGGTACGTGGCTTAAAAAGAAGGCATTTCGGCCCGGTCACATCATCATTGCTGGATGAGGGGAGGTGTTTGAGTGTTTCCACTTTGATAAGAAGGCTTGCTAAGGGGAAGGTTTGCATCCTACCGAAAATTGTGAGTTTACCGGTGCTAGTACTTCGCACAAGACCACCTTGGGTATTTGGGAGCGCCAAATTTTGGGACGGCAAATGCTTAAATCCACGACTGTGTTGCGTTCGCCACTACAGCCAAACATCCTTATTTATGCAATCCCAACTCACCACAAGTGCTTATGCGTTGATTGGGCTGGTGGTATTAGCAATGTAGTGGCTGAATGCTAATGCAAGTAGCTGCCGTCTTTGGACTAAGCACCCAAGGAGGCATCACAATCAGGGTCGTCACTGTCGGATAGGTTGACGTAGGGCAGTCTTTGAAGTGCTTACATCCAGACCGTTCAAATGTCTTACAGCTGACCAGCTTGGTGGCTGAGCGTCACCATCGCCACTGTACAAACTTTGCTCATAATGTACTGCGAATGCAAGTAGGCATCCGTGGATTTGGATTGGGCTCCTCCGTCTAGTCGGAAACACTCATTATTTATCAATGCACAGTTGCATGAACTCAGTCACCACCATCGTTGGTTGTCATCAAACCTTGATTAATAATGGGGTGAGATGGGTTGGACTGGCTGAACTGGTCAAGCACACGATGATCGAGGGTACCAGGACTGTGGCCGAACACGCGCATATATAGCAGTGTCGTATGTGACGATGGAAGCGGGCACGACGGCGAATCTCCCATCAAGCCTTACTGGGTGCAAGCGTAACGACGCTGCAAAGAGGTGCCCCTGAAGCCAATGATAGGGTGCAAAAGCTTTGAAGGCCTGTTGGGCTGTGCGTGTGAATGAATGTCCATGCCACTGGTGTGGCGTAGAAACCATGAAGGCACTAAGAGCTGGAGTAGGTGAGTAGACACTTGGCTGTGTTTCTGTTAGAAATAGCACTCGTACTGAAGTTTCCGCTTGCGTCGTCAGCTCCTCTGGCATTGTAAATCGCGGGTAGAATTTTAGGCATTATTTGTTGCACGTTTTTGTTAGCACATTCTGGGCATGTTGCAGCGTCTGCAAGCACCTAAGCGAGTACATCCCCGTCTACTGTGTGTTGAGTTTCTTCGTAGGCGCCATAGTGAAGTGCTGGTGGGATCAGTTTCTCGATATTACCTGGCCGGACAACTTAGCTATGAGTCTGGGTGCCTACACTCGCGACCGCTCTGAGTGTGTCCGAATGCAACGCCGCACCGTTATGCACTCCATCAATCTCCTTCATTCTGGCAATGCGCACTGTGTACCTGCGAGCTAGATTGTTTTTCCCAAACTGGTTTGATATTCATGGATTAGTTGCTGCCAGCTAACGCAGATCATTCTTCAACTTCATATAGGGCATGTAATTTTGAAAGTTGCTCATTGTTTGTCCCACTGGTGCATTTGTCTCCTTGGCGTTGGCATTAGTTATTTTGGAGGTGCCACAATGACGTCGAATGCTCTTTACCTTTAACTTGTGAAAGTTCCAAAAAGTATCACTCGTACATGAACTTTGAATGTAAAGTGGATCACCTCTGGATTTCCGCGAACAGCTATAAGAAACGAAATGGAAACGTGCATTTGAAGTAGTGTAAGTTAAAAATGATTTGAGGAGCATGAAAGCTTCTTGACAAACTTAGGCATGGAATGCTTTCTACTTCGCTACCCAAGGGAATTACTGCTTTGCCTCCAAAGTGCTCCATTCCAGTGTCTGGCGTGCTACGTGGAATCCTGTTTGCGGATGCAGGACATTGTTTCACAGGTGCGCGCAGGGGGCCCCATAGATTTCAACCGTTCTGTGGAACTGTTTTCCAAACGAGTTATCAATTTTCTTAGTGGTCTTGGTGCTGTTCGCTCCCATAACTTGATTTCTGTTCCACCCTCTCGACTCGGCTTGTTTACCTCATACTCTTGTGCTAAGCTACTGTTTCTTCAGGCGGCTGTCTTGCCAGCCCACAGCCATGCTATCCCTCCCCCCTCTACGTGGCAATTTATGGACCCAAATAAGTGGCGTTGGGGTTGGAGTGGACTTGTATGCGTCGATTTCTGGTCATCTGCATTTCCTTTCCTGCATAGGGTGTATCCTTGCTTATTTAATTCACCTACTTTTTTGGCATTGCGTGGGTTTGTGGACTGCGATCATTTGGGAGCGTTGCGTGCAATTTCATGGCTTCATAAGATGATTTTGTTTTGGTGGAAATTGGTTAGCTAATTTCGCGTTTAAGATTCCTTGTTAGTCTAGATTGTTCCTTACTACTAGCATAATTTGCTCTACTGCTAGCATAAATTATTATTGCGGCATTGCGAGGTTAAAGGACAGTTCCAAAAAATACTTTACATTTCGCCGCATTACGACTAGCTGAGTCGTGAATTAATTCACTCGGTGAGGATTAGGATGGCTTTGAAATCGACGAGGTAACCGGATAGAAGCTCTGAGTAAATGCGGTCGAACGGTTGAAGGTGTTGTGTTTGACCTCTTGTCGGTGGCCAATTGAACGCTAGCTCTTTTTCGCTCGTAAATAGACTACCGCATCGTGGAGTTTGATGTACGAACAAATGCCTCCACTAAGTCGCGGTGTGGTATTAGAAATAATAGAAGAACCGGGCAATCAGCGACAAAACAACGAGGTCAACATTGGCGCGTGTCACTGGCTCTCAGATGAAGGAGAAAGCACAGTCCCTCCCATCTATAAAAAACGCCCGTTTCCTCTGGAATAGCGCTACATTCTTCAGTGTTTTTTTTTCGCATCAATGATTAAAGCGTTAATTTCGGGTAACTGACATCGTTGGCATTCACCTTACAATGCTATTCGACTTTTCAAAATTGTCGTTAGTAAGTAAATGCTCATTGTGTCGTTTGTGTTGTCGTCTCTTCCTTCGAGGACTGAGTTAGGGTGAAAGGAGCATAAGGTTTATTTTGACTCCTTTGCTAACTTGATCTTGTCACCATTCATACCAGAGTTTCTACGAATCAGTCCGATCGCCAGTCTTGAACTATTGTCCAACATTTATCACAATTTGTGGCACCAGAGGTCGATTATTAACTAAGCCTCTATCTTGCAATCACTCTGTCACTACCGAGCACTATACTGCCCCATACTCAGGTCTCTTTTCTCGCCGTTTGACAGGTCCTCTTCGTTAAGCATTCCATTATAAGAAAAATGATGTTTGGCATTATTTTCGCCTCTTAGGGGGCTAGAGTTTTAGGCTAGGCTTACAGTCCTCAGTGTCCTGTCGGTATCAGTGTTGAAATGGTTGCGAGATCCCAACCAAAACCTTTTCTACATTAATGTTACCTCCAAACTTCCCTAGGTCAGGCTTTTTTCATCTTGTTTCAGGTCGATATTTGGCTAGTATTTCGATTCTTATTTCTCCGCGTTGATTGCGCTACTGACGTTCGCTTATAAAGCTGTATTTCCGACACCCGCTCTAGGATTTCATAAGTGATTCGTGAAGATGGTTCATGTGTGCTCCTTCATTTTTTCTTTTCGGTGTTTGAGGTCAACTAGACGTGGGGCTGTTGCCTTCGAACTGCTCATTTGTTGTTTTTTTTCTGCTTTTTTCATGCATAGCAAACTCGTTGTAATTTGGGAGAAATAATGAAGTATTGCGGGATGGTCCTACACAAACGAGTCTCTACACTGTCTCATTATATCCAGTGGTGCCTCGGATTGCCTCATCTTGCTGCTTCCTCCAAAGATATCTTTCATTTGTTAGTGGTATTTTCACCTCTCTGGTGGAATGATTTTTGCATTGTCACCTGAAAGCTAGTTGTGTTGCTGTTCTTTGGTGCCGCTAATGCCCAAAGACCTACTCTCAAATCTGCTCACAAGTTCGTAGGACAAGGTGTGCCCATTGTCAAAGGAAAACAGACCAGTATATGAACACACTTGGAAGGGTGGTCAAGTTAAAATGTGCCTCAATGGTATGCTTGCTCATTTCCCTCCTTTTGCCCGTAAATTGGGACGAGGCCACAGTGTCGGTTGCTTTTCTGTTCTAGTGTGACTATTCATCAGTAGTAAGTTCTTTATTGTTGTGTGTTTATGAGCTCATGTTTGAGAAATTTACCTTTTGACAAGGCTTTGCAATGGGACCCCAATGGACTCAAGTTTCATCTCCCGTTGGTGGAGAAATGTTCTTCTTTCCCAAGCACTGTCACCTTCCATTGGGAGGCGTCAGGACAAACCCACCCCACAGGGCTGTAACCATTAGAGGATGAGCCTCGAGAGCCTTATTTGGAAGAAATGGACGACGAAGGCGATTGGGATTCTCAGTGTTTGATTAGTTCTTTTTGTGCTCAATTCCACATCTTCGAGTGCCTTGAATGGTTGGTGTTGAGGATATCGCTTTAGCAAATACTTGCAAACGATAAGTGGTTATGACTGGCTTAAATGTACTCTCTAGTACGTAACTGTTTGAATGTACTTCTTAGGCCAGTTCACGTCAATCACGTGATGGAGCAGGCGCCTTTAAGGCGTGGGGGAAAAGAACTCCAACACTCCACATTTCACAATCCGTGAGGATGCAATCCTCATCGCAACTTTCTCATTTCAAAAATACGAAACCGGGAGTGGGAGAGGCGAGCGTCAGGTTGGCTGCAATTGGGTGCGATAGAGGAATTGTTTGTATAACTCTCGGTGCCGGTGGTGGACTGCTTAGGGGCTCTACCGGTGTCTTTTTCGGTCTGCATGGCGTTGGGGCAGGCAAGTAACCTCCAAGCCGTCCCGTACGTCAACAATATCCGCTTCATCCGGGCAACACGGATTCTTTTGTCTTCAGGCTTGACCCAAGCAGCTGCGTACTGTGATGAATTGGGTGTTTGTTCAACTCTCGTTTTCAGTTACGAGCACTTGGTTGACCATTTTTGCTTCTACCGGGTGAGCTTGGCCTCCGAATCGTGGCGGTAGCCCTAATTTCTTCTGTTCTCAAATGTGTACATTCTGCCTAGACATAATGTCTTCAGGGAGACCTCGGGATGCCACACATGCTTCATTATGCAACCACCATCAGCTGGTAAACTACACAAGGGGCATCAGGTTTGTCGGTGGGCATTGCATAAACAATTTGAGTCATTACAACGACCTACTTTGACTGATGCTAATTGAGAATTTCCATGTAACATACAAGCATTTCAGGGAACAGCCTAGTAAATAACTCATTTTGCGCAAATTAACTTGACACCTTTTACAAAGTTAGTGTAATATCTCGTTTGTCCTGACTGTCGCTTTCGGTCACTTAGGTGGCCATATTGCCCTAGTCGGGTAGGCTGGCCTCCGGGCAATGCCAGCGGCCCCATTCCCTCTGCTTTCCGAATACGTGTATTCCATCCTATTATTATGCCTTCTTTTGCACTCAAGGAAGTCTCGGGAGGCTGCAGGTGGCCTAATGAAAATTGCATGAGAAGACAATAAGAATAAAGTGGGCGTTCACGGGTCACGGAACCTGGCGGCATAGATGTACCGAAGATGATGGTCTCTCAAAGTACTTAATGCTTTAAATGCCGTAATTGATCCACTGAAAGGAAGTATGGGATGATGATACTTGGGCAGAGTGTACATATTTAGTGAAGAGACGGGAATTGGGACTACTGGTATGGTGCGGAGGCCAGCTCACTCGACAAATGCAATATGGCCACCCAAGTGACTGCAACCGAAGGCAGCAGTTCATCCAATACAGCATTAAAGGAATGCATGCTTTCATTTTCGTAAGGGATGTGTTCATGCTTGTTTTGATGCCCGTGTTTAAGGCAGCTATTATGTACTGGTGTACGTTAATATTAGTCCGTTAAGGCCCCTTCTGCAGATTAAAGCACATCCGACTAGTCGATGCGCCCAATTATGGAGTCAAGAGTGTTTCTTTGTCAAGGGCAGGAAGGCTATTGGTTAACTTTGTGTGCACATCGGGCCTGTGAGCCCGATAGCATCCAAATATCATTAGATGAATGCTCTAGCAGTTGTCACATGTTATTTCACGAGGCAGATAATTCAAATCGGAGGAGGGTGATGGCTCAAGTGTTGCGCGCCACTAAGTTTTTCGACTCTTAATTCGATTGACAGTTTCTGAAATTAAATTATGGTATGCTTATATTCCCTCTAGGTTCCGAATGCTCCTTCGGACAGCTTGCGCCAAGTAGCCGACCTAGCCGACGCTGCACTTCGATCAGTCCATACTCGGATCTGTCCGATTCCTAGCCTCGAGACCGAAACCGATTTTGTGGGTGACCGGGTACTCATTTTCTTTCTTGAGGGTTTTGAGCAGTCTGGTGTACAATCCAAGGGTGTGTTGGATCATCAAACCCTTCCCAAAGCAGCCTCTCAGTGCCTAGAACCTAGTGTTTAGTTGAATTGTGTAGTCAGCATTTATGAGTCCCTAGCACCCATTCTAGGTCGTCAACACACGCGTCGCCCTTAACTCCATCCTCTTGAGCCCCATTTCAAGGGATGTGTGCTGGTGTCAGTTCAATGGGAGGAAGCTGTGCCGTCCCTACTATGAGGTCCCATTGAAGGCCACTGATATCAGCCGGTTGAGCTCCTTGTCACCAGAAACAATGTGGCTGAGTAGGCGACTGGTTCATTTCAACGGTTCTTACCTGCAGAGCAGCGAGCAATAAGCTCTTTCTTTATCGCGCCCTGCAGTAGACGAGTCAGAAGGAGTGGAACATTTTTTAACGATGCCCTCGGCCCTCCTCCTGTGGACAACCACCATGACGGTGCTAACTTAATTCGGAGAGGATCTAGAGTCTCAACAGGCAAGTCTGCGACTCTGGAACCTACCCTTTGGCATTCGTCGGGGTCAACAACGCGACGGATTTGAGGTGGACAGACCAGGTTTTTCACATTGCGTCTACAAGGCATGCCTTAAAGTTGTCCAGTGCTTTTGCTTATTAGACTTGTGCACGACTTTCATTATTCAATTCCAACCCAAAGTACCACGTCTTTGATGCTTTTATTTTTCTTATTTCCTGGACTGGTAAAGTAGTGTCTTTTGTACGGTTTGTCTCTGGTGCCTAGCCCTGCCTTGAAATGACCAACTCATTGACTTCGGTAGCTTTTAAGAACAAATATTTGCCTTATCAATTGGAAGCAAAGCTATGCAAAACAAATTATCACTATACTTCCTATACCGTAATGTCTGATTTGGCTACGAGGAGGCCTACGCAGACCGTAAGTGTTTGCAGGTTGATCTAGTTTTGGTGGCGCGAAAGATTGGCACTTGTGGCATTTAGGATGGAGGATCTATGGATGCGGAGGCCCGAAACCTCCAACACGAACGAAATTGCCAGTGAAATCAACACACTGATGTGCGCATTGTAGCGCCTACAGGTCTCCTCACTGGGCGGATGCATGGGGCGTGTGAGCCAACCGATGCACGGTCTCTTTGTTCTACGACTGGGGGTTGACACTCTTGGTTCGGCGGTACCGTTGGTTGGGCTCTGGGTTGGTGTGGTAAAGCGGTAAGAGGAAGTGCTTACGTCGCTTGTAAGTGGGTCGATCTACAGGTACAAGCGTCCTTAGCCGAAGAGTGATGGTCTTGGGCGCGCATTCATAGACGCATGCCGCTTTCATGTTGGCTCGGATGTTAGGTAATAAAGCCATCCCCTTCAGGTCCTTACCGGTTGCTTACCTGGTTGGGGGTCCCGATAGGATCTAGGCCACAAGGACACAGAAATTGCAGCTTGAACTTCTACTTGAGGATCAGCGGAGGTGGATGCAATCTCAGCAGTCACAATTCGAGCAAAATTAAGACCAACTGTTTGAGACCCCAATGCGGAATCTATGGGTTGCATAATAAGTGTCCAGACCGTTGCCTTTTGCAAGCAGCATCACAGAGTTTTACTATGATTCAGGTTGCGACCACATATCCGCCTCCTGACTCAGGCGTGTGGGGATGTTTTCAGATCTGAATTCGCTGGCGCAGATGATGGGTGGCAAGTTCAACTTGTTACGGCAACTCGGAACGGGTGAATGCCAATACTGTAGTGGCTTCATTCTTTCAAAGACTTCAAAGGGTCTGGACTTTGACAAGACTGTATCATTACTGGAAGGAACTTTCGGTGGGCAATCTCCGCTGCTCAGTCGACGTTACAACTGCCTCTGGTTGACAAAGTGCGCCGATGGGGACTATTTAGCCGATGCAGAGGAGTTAATTGTTAGTGCCAACGCTCCAGATTGAAGAGCGTGACCGACGATTGAAATGTCTCATCACCGTCTGCGGTTTTTGATCGTTTTACAGACCCAGGCATCCGAGCTCGTCTGGTTGTCAGGGTCGTCAAGGCTTCCTCTATGCCGACACAAACAGCAATAACCAAATGTCAACTCTTGGTCAACCTCAGGCATGATACTGCTATGTTTCAGCTCAGGTGGGAGGAGGCCGATTCCCAGGTTAATACTTCCTGTAGATGCAGTCCGTCCAAACTTAACTCACGTCTCACCAACCACCACGCTAATGTCAAGGACGTGAGACTTGGCATTTTGTCAAGTACTGCCCCTGCAGATGTCACTTGTGCCGTCGGTGCAACACTTTTAGTCGTAGAGGTGAGTACTGTCTGTTTCGCCTGTCCACCTCCAATGAAGGCACAAATAAGAATGAGTGGTCAAAAGAAGTTCAAGAAAGTTAGTAATTCTCCGGCATGACGAGCGCATCCGATGGTCAAAGGCTCATTACAGTTGGATCCAATGTTTTTTCTGAAACAAGAATACGGTTTTATACCGACTGCGGCGTTCATGGCACGTCAGGAACTGGCGCGGATGTGGACAGTGGTCAATTAAAGCTCCACGGACAACTGCTGCACTGTGAGTCACTCCGCTGCACACCATCATTCTGAATGAGACGTGCCACATAGTGAAGACCAGCCCTAGAGCATTAGGTCTTGGACGTTTTGACAAACTAGCTTTAAAGGGGCTATTGGTCATAGCCACCTGCAACTAGATGCATTCCATTGGTGCATTCCTTGAGTGGATGACGGCAATCGCTACTCATGCTGTTTGAGCCCCTCCGATGACCACTGCTAGAGTTAAAGAGGTGTCGGTGTCTGAAGAAACACTGAGTCGTGCAATGCGCCACACTAGAAATAATCGGTTGCTCTGCTTACTCCACACCGACATTCCTGCCAAAAATGTTCCAATGAAGGCACAAATAAGAATGAGTGGTCAAAAGAAGTTCAAGAAAGTTAGTAATTCTCCGGCATGACGAGCGCATCCGATGGTCAAAGGCTCATTACAGTTGGATCCAATGTTTTTTCTGAAACAAGAATACGGTTTTATACCGACTGCGGCGTTCATGGCACGTCAGGAACTGGCGCGGATGTGGACAGTGGTCAATTAAAGCTCCACGGACAACTGCTGCACTGTGAGTCACTCCGCTGCACACCATCATTCTGAATGAGACGTGCCACATAGTGAAGACCAGCCCTAGAGCATTAGGTCTTGGACGTTTTGACAAACTAGCTTTAAAGGGGCTATTGGTCATAGCCACCTGCAACTAGATGCATTCCATTGGTGCATTCCTTGAGTGGATGACGGCAATCGCTACTCATGCTGTTTGAGCCCCTCCGATGACCACTGCTAGAGTTAAAGAGGTGTCGGTGTCTGAAGAAACACTGAGTCGTGCAATGCGCCACACTAGAAATAATCGGTTGCTCTGCTTACTCCACACCGACATTCCTGCCAAAAATGTTCTGTTTATCGCAGAGGTGGGATTATGCTTCTGATCATAACTACGGTGGTTGTGAGGAATACTTGAGCTTTTTTGCAATCAAGAAGCTACTTGAGTTATTGGACAAAAGTATGGGAACGTCTTTCCTTCAGCAGTGGCTCAAAAGGATCTGTGATGTTGTCATTAACTTCTTTCGACAATTAATCCACGCAATTCTAGATCAGTGCCTACACTCTGACTTCCCCTCAAGGGTGTTGACACCCCTCCAAGGACCTTTCAGCTCCAGTCCACCATCCATCCTTCTCTTTGGGAACCTCTCAATGGGGCACTGTAGCCTATGGCTGCCAGTAGATGTGCCATCGCAGTTGTAGCATCTACCCATAGCCACCACGCATCGATTTGGCCATTTGCGTAGCTACGGTGAGCGTTACTACTCTTACGGCACGATCTGCTGCTGGGCTGGCTTGGTACAAGGGATTCGCGACAGCTTCGTGGTCATCGCACTTGGGACGGACGGATGAAGCCATCTTCTCTACTGCTCCTCAACTGCGTTGTAGGAATCCGTCCTCCAGATTTTGGCGAAGTCTGCACTGTGTTCCATGGTGACTGCGTTTTGGTCTGCCCAGCACTTTTATTGGGCTCGTATTTTACATAAGTACTGCGACACCTTGCTTCGCCACGGTGGTGAGCGTTGCCCTCAGGAGATGCTCTTCTGTTCGTTGGACAAAGTTGAAGCGACAGCGGATACGGGACGTCTCGTTGCAGACCTTTTCGGAGAGGTTGTGTGGCTAATTCTGATGCAAAGGGGGAATCTCGTTCGATGAACTGTCCCTCCTTTTTGAACTTCCATCGCCTCATCTGTATGCATGGCTCATCCCTGTTTCTGTGCGTCTTTACTCCTGGTGGTTGGAGTGGGGTGGGCAGTAGTATTTGAGAGCTTAATGCGGAGAAAGTGGGCATCTGTGGGCAAATTACTCCAACAAAGCTGGTCCTTGTGACAGAAGCTTGCACTGTAATGCCCTTCATTAAATTGGATACTGCTTTTTTCGTGGAAAGTGCGTTCTGGTCTTGCTCGAAGGAGTTGCTGCGCACGATCCTATGGAGGACTTTCTTGCCACAGACCAAATGCCATTATAGTGATTGTCACGATTCGTGTCGAGTGGTGGGCCAAGTGATGCATCACACTGGTGTCAACGTCAAAACACTGTGATGGAAAACCAATGCCTGCCTCGGCTCTCGGAGACAGATGTGGGAACCCAGTTGACAACTCGCTCATCATACCCTTCAGTCATCTCCACCTTCTCGTTCCTTTTGTACAAATGTTCTTGCATTACTTGGGGACAGTTGTAGCTACAAAGACCCCATTATTGGTGGGTGGAAAATCCAATGCCACCGGCTTAATCCACCTTGCCTTTCCCCTTTGCAGAATGAGTAGGAGGGAAATGAACACAGTCCCCATCTCAAAATGCCATAGTACTCCACGTGAGTGAATGGTTCCGATTGCATGGGATCAAGACAGGCATCCAAAATACTACTGATGTTGTTTCACCATCCTGGAGGAGAGGAAACGTTGGCGTTTCGAAAGCCGCGTTTGATCTTTCAGTTATAACGTTTGCTCCGTTACCTCTAAAACACGGAAGCAATGCAAGCACACAGGCATGCCCACAGTCAAGGTGCTTTGCTGGACAGATCCTGGCCAATGAACGTACACAGCGGAAATGTTCAATGATTCGGAACACGCCGTTCGGAAAACTGACGTTAGGATTGAAACAAGGCGATCAAAGGACATGAGGTTAGTTATTTCGAAGGTACTCGTAATCCATAAACGAGAACCCGATGTGTTACCAAATTTGAATGGTCCAGTCAGGGCGAACAACAGACGGCGGTTGGGTGAGATTTCACCTCTAGCCCCAATAATGCTAACACGTGACACGGGAGCGACAACGACAATCCAAGATGCACCGCATTTTAGAAAGCAAGACCGCAACCTTGAGGACTAGCTGAGCTAATCCTCCGTTTGACACACGGCACTGACCATTTGACAGACCCAAGGCAACCAGAAATTGTAGCATGAACCCTGAAGTGAAAACCAATTCCAAACCTTACCTGTAGCACGCATTTTATCAGCAATGCTAACGATGAAAATCTCGCACATTCCCACTCCAAACACCTCTCCCTCGAGTCTTAAAGAGAAAGAATGAAAGTTTGAGTAGAAAACTAACATCAACGCTCCCGATGACACGGGTGTGATGGGGCCGGTAAATGTAGAAAAAGATTATGCAATAAAAACTCACCAAAATCCGCCTCGTAGTTCAACAAACTAGAACATCGTAGTAGGAACAGTAAGAAAATGAATGACAACTAAATTTCCAAATGCCTTCGCTAATTGCCACTTTCAAAACCGTTCCCAGTGAATAGATAGCCAAACGCTGTATAAGTGGAGGAGTAGGCGAACGCCTGGGTAAAATCTTAATGAAAAACACGACATAACGTTTGGATGATCTCAAAAGGGCATCACACAGGCACGTAGATTGGCTTCTAACTGCAGAGACGGATAAAATTCGAGTGCTTCAACTCTGTGAGGCATCAGCGCTACAAGAGCGATGCAGCTGAGCCACAACATAGCCCCAGGGGACACGCAAACGAAAATGTGATCTCACTTGGACGGACGAACACACCACTCCGATAACATGGTCACTTGGGTACCCGCGTCAATGCTAGTCTTGGTGAGATCGGTTGCGGTGCACACTACAAAGGCCGTCTTGGAGGCCAGGGTGGTGTTGGAACGTCCACCTGTAGGAGAGGGAGCTAAATAAAAGGACATCGCTACAATCTACCCCTCCCCGATTGCCCTTTCACATTTCCATAATATTAATCATTTACGCTACCCATACTGACTTGAGCTAGTAGCATTGCAACCTCCCTTTAACAAGTCCGTCACCAGAGCCTCGAAGGAAAGTCAACTACACAAGACATTAAGGCACTTGATTAATCAAGTATGGCGTCCATGTCTGTGCTACCAACTTGTTATTTAACGGCTCCACCGAGTTCTTGAAAAGGTGCAATTATCCCCAAATCAGAACGCTTTATATCTATATCTACACTTTTTGCAATCAGTCCGCATAAACTGGCAAGAAACGTACGCGAATACCGGCTTGATTAAGAAAACCGGGATCTCGCATGCGAGTGATGCCGGTGGTGAATGCGTTAAGGACCATTTGTAGACATATAGCCATAAGGAGAAACATCCAAACATTCCAAGAGTCAAGGATACCTGCTTTCTGGTTGAGCTTCCAGCCTCCAAGCCTTTAAAGTGCACAAATGCGAGGCGTGGACGAAGTGATGAGAGAAACAAGAAATTGGTGAAGATTGGAGACAGACGGCTACCGCAAGAGTGACCAAAGACGTGCCAACGGTAGTCACAACAACTGCTCAACCTCTCTGAGCTGAAATAGCCCATCCCATATCCCACGACCCAATAATGCAAGGATGAAAGGAGGGCATAAAGATCATCACGCCTTTCAAAGCTTTATTCAACGGATACACCGACTTCTCGTGAATAATATCCTGATAAGCTTTCAATCGGATTCATTATACAATGCAACCGCAAAAGGACATAAGCAAGTGAACGGTCGAAAAAGATGCAAGTTTGGGGGCGAGGGGGGGGAGGGGAAGGGGGAGGGGGAGGGCGAAGGGAGTGGAGAAGGTCGCACACTCACCGAGCAGAGCTGCATTATTTCAACAGCTGTGTACGTCTTGGCCTAGTTTAACGGCCTGAAACGGATGTCTTCGAGTGGCAATGCAGTGTAGGCAAAAGGTGCTATTAGTGTCCAAATCCTGCGTTCCTACAGCGGCGAGATTACGCTTCCTATCAGCTTGAAGAAGGATGGGAAGAGCGGACCCCATCAATGCTTGGCAGACGGGTTCATCGTTCCTCTCCAAACTGCTTTCTCCCGGCCTCGTAAAGTACCGGAAACACCTCCTTGTTCATATCCGAGTTAACTGCTGGCTAGTGCTAAACGCACTTGATGACTACAATTCGCTTAACCTCTTCGCGAAACCCGCCCTAGGAGAAACGCCAGGCTTTTCCATCAACAGAATGTCTGCCATTGCCTGCAGTTGGTGCACCCATGCCAGGCAAAACACATCACACCTGCAAAGATTTGTGCGAAAACCCTCATTAACTAGAGTTGAGAATGGCGTTCTTCTATGAATACGAAAACACATTAACAACAAAATTTTATGGATCCCACGGCATCCATCTCCAGCCCATTAAATGGCCGAATAAACTAGTAGAATACCTGTCTCGGGCACAAAGCCGGATGAAAGAAGGATTCGTTGCAAACATGTCCCGTCAGAAATGGGCTAAACATTAGATCTTAATGCTAGACATTTCAACACACGAAATGCTCTGCAAAGACTCCCACATTGATTCTAATTTTACTAACGGTCAAACCACCCCCGTCCCCATCGCACTTTTCCTTCGTGAAGGGCTGGTCCATTTTGCGTCTCATCACAGGACGTCCAATACCAATGGCAACCCCAAGAAAAGGCGGTACTCATCAGAATACTTACTGTCATCATAATCGAACGCACCGACCAACACCCTGGTGCAGTTTATCTTGTGGACCAATAAAACTCGCGCAACGCCTCTCGTCCAAACCGACGTCTCTTGACGCCGCACACACAGCGTTGGGACGAACAGGCTTCACTCTCAAGGGAAACATTTGATGGGATAGCACACCTCAAAGACTTCGGCACGTTTTGAACCCTTCAAGGGAAAGTGCATGACCCCTACGCTCTCTGTTGCTGTCAACCTTATCGAGTTCTTCGGCATTATAGCTTGACACTCCGAAATGACTGACCAAAAGGCGATGAGCATCGGAGTTCATTGATCATAAAGCCGATGGGTGTTGGTCACCAAGACACACCAAAATACTTGTTTTGAAAAAAGCGTAGAACTCGGACGAGACCTCCTACACAATGGAGATCATATCAACTGACAGGCACCCCGGTCTTGCAGGTAGCCTTGTAGCTCCTATCTTGGCCCGCAACAACTCCGTGTTCTCCAACCACCAACTGCTATCTGGAGGTAATAGTTACCACCAAAAAAAGCGACTACTTATTGCCTCGTCAAGTCTCACTTCTTAGGCGAAGCAGAGATCATTCGATTCTTGGTCAGCTACTGAGAGCTTGGCTACAGGTACGGTGGTGTGCTACCATAGCTGCGATCGAACTTTCCAAAAAGAACCTTCTCCAAAATTGCCACAACAGGCATTGCCGAACGCCTGGAAAACATTTCTACGATACGGACCCTCTCTCCCAAGGAAGAGGCTTTGGGCTTTTGGCACCATAACCACTTAGAAACTCCGCCATTGTGCTATCGCTGCACGAGCCGGCCCCGGACCATGTTAATAGCCCCAATCTCTTTGTAAGTTAAAAATACACGTTTTGCCCCGGTACTACGCCCTCTTTTGTCTTCCAAGAAGTATCAAGGAAGGGAAAACAGATCTTGGGCCACTACACTTGCACAACCGTCCCATTGGTAATGGTAATTGGGTCCCATTTATGTGACGCAGATCCCGCCCAGTAGATCACTCATCTCAAGCCTGACTAGTGCCAATGTCAATTATTTACCATTTGGATGAACTCAACTTGAACCCCGCTAGGGGTTCACTTTTTGTGCAGACAACACATCCCAAGCGCATTAGGTGCTTACCTTGACGACACTTCCAAGAAGCAAAGAAATAGACAACTCATCTTTCAAAATCATTGCACAAGGAAGGCACTTTGGTGATCCACTCCACAGTTTTCGGTTAAGGCGTGCAGCACCACACAGCCCCACTTTAACGATCCAGTCATCGCCACCAAACAGGGACAGAAACCGACAAAAGCGGCAGTACAGCGAATGAGGTTGAACGCAAGGCAATTAATGGACAAACATGGACACCTCACGACATTCGGTGGAGTTGACTTCGGCAATAGAGACAGGAGAGGGGCCCCCACTGACAGAGGAGACGCTGCTCTGTCGAGTTCCACTGGCACCCACCACTGGCAACCAGTCAGACGGATTGGCGTCCTCTGCGTCCCAGTAGTTGGCATCCAACACAACTGGTCGGATTACGCCTTTGTGTGCGCGGTTCCAGAATTTCGTGAACTGAAGGGGGATGAAATGGCGATAGTTGCAGGACAAAAAATAATGGCGATAAGAGAAGTACCCACCTTACATCGAGACATTTAGTTCCACACGAATGGATAAGGGCGTGGCCAAGATGTTTGTCTGTGAATACCAGCCGGACAGGTGTTGTGAACCCATCCATGCACCGTTAATCCAGATGGCAGGCCACACATTCAACGTATTCCTCAATTCCGAAGTCGTCCTCCCCTTCACCGATTGGACTGATAAGCGTCTCCGCCACCCAGACAATATGGGAAGCAAAAGAGAGTGATTGCACGTGGGTGGTTTTATGCTTGACTTCGGCAAACACGCCGACAGCACGCAGTTGCACTCAGGCTACCCACCCACCTAGTCTCACAGCTCTCCCAGACGTGGCGGAATCATGCATATCATAGCGCACTCGAGCCAGCTAGAACTCTACGAGTCGCCTCGTCCCCTTCCCATTTACCTTGAGCTAACTCATGCGGGACGGAACGCGGAGTAGGCCCAAAACTGCCACGTAGAGATCCACGCTGGTGATGGTGCTTGGGTCAAGGTATTGCCATGCGAGCAGATCCACAATGAAGTAGGCGTAAGCAATCCGTGTTGCTATCTAGAAAGTGCCGCGCCAGTTTTCTTAAACAACAGAGAAAAGACTCCCTCCCATGTGAATGCTGAGAAGATGGAATAAATTGCCTGACTATACACAAATGAAACGTTCATCCTGTAAACAGTCCCACAGCCCCATCGGAAACGATGCTCCTCTCGGCACATCTCCGTGGCCAGCTCCTGTGCCCAACACAGGAGCAGGAAAGTGATTGCTTCCACGCCGTCGCAAGCGATCTGCTGAGAGCAGGGCAATTCCGCTGGTGTGATCAGACCTTCAGGATGGCATGGAAAACAAGGGTTTTACTAACCAATCGGTTGTGAGCATTGTCCAACCTTACAATTCCTAACCTCGGATTCACAATGAATCGGAAGTAGATTTTGCAGATGCCTCTCAAAGGATGGACTTCCCTGCACTCATCACACCCAGTAGTGTGTGCAAGTGCGTCCTTTTGCGACCAGTAAGAGTCGATCTGCGTGTCACCCGTGGGTCAATCCAAAGACCATCAATCAAAATAAGGAGTCTCGGCCTGCATGCTATGAATGAAGCATCCCCTCAAACGCATGGACGGATATCAGTGAGAATTTCGGCTTCGGTTTCGGTGGCTCCCAGTTCACAATGCAGCTGTCATCTCTGTGAATAGGAGCCCAATACGTATCAACGGCGTAGCACGTGACAAGTCTTCTAGTGAGAGCGGTGAGCACAACAAAGACGTTTACGAGCAGTTTTGGTCACAACAATCTGGTGCTCTTGCCATCAAGACAGTCTCCCGAGCATTGGCTAGACGATGTTGAGATGGGTACATGAATGCACCAACCCTGTTTTCACGCCTCGAAAGTTAGTCTCTTCGTTTGCACTGCTATGCGTGTGGAGTCAACTCACATGCCCCAACGCAACGCTGTGTGCTGTCACGTGAACTCCCACTTTGAAGCATGTACCACCTTGCCTGAGCGCGTAAACAAGCAAAGGAAATGGACACATCTTGCTGTGAATAGTTCCACAAACGGAAACTATACTTTGGGTGCAGATGTCAGAGGAAGCCTTGACTGCTGGCACTTGACCATCGGGATTTCAGATGCACGCTGCCAACCCCGTTACTTAAGAAGGCCCCTTACTTCATCGCCAGCCTCGGTGTTGATGGATTGGTGGACAAAAATAACTGTGCCGAAGTACTAATAATTACTTGCCTGAAAACCAATAACACGTCAAAAACGAAGTCCAGTCTTTCAATGCAACCACGCGAGGTCTTGGCATCTGCTCTCTGCCCTGCAACACCGACACTTGAAAATGCTTGGGAAGAGATGGAATGGAAGCCTGGGCAAATGGACATTACTCGCAAGAAACACAACACAAAAAAGAAATGAAGAAAAGTACCCTTCCAACTTCCAAGCCTTAGCAAAATACAGAAGCTCCCATCCAATTAGAAAAAAATTAACATTTTGCCCCACATGGCAAATAAATTCTGAAGTCAAAAGTGTGGACACTCCATCCCATTGATGGAGTGAGCGCACTAACATGAATCGAGTTGCACATTTCAATCTTTTATTAGCTGATTGTGAAAAAGAAGAGAAAGCAGCTTCAAATGTTGTTTTTGATTGCATGATACAGGGATTGGGTTTAAAAGAGTTGATATGAACTAACACGAGACTAAACTGGTAACCTGCCAAAAGCGAGTAGTCCGTCTGCTATGCACATGCTAGGACAGGTAGCGTCGGAAAGCAGTGGATACCTCCAAGTAAGTAAACGCTCCTGACTTCAAGAAGCAGACTTCTCGATTGGAACCTTATAGCCTCCATTTTAGCATGCCAAAAGTAAATATCAACTGCTCCCAAGCGCCAAACGAATCAGCAGTGATAAGACTTGGCGGCATCGGAAATCGAAGTCCGGTACAGGAATAAATGGCCCCATTAATGAGGCAGAAGGGGAGGCTGATGCGGCGAGTGAGGGTGCGCCGTTGAATGCAAATCAGCTCTGTGGTATTAATAAAAAGAACACGTTAATCGGGCCTAAGGAGAGCACAGGACTGCTCCCACCATTGCCGCGATATAGTGTTCACGTAAAGACCAACACGACAAAGACAAAGGCATGCAAACGCCTCACAGTTCAATGGATATGAGAGCTACTTTATGTAGTGAAATCACCAAAAGCTAGTGCAGTGACAAAGAAATTACCATGTAGGCATATGGAAGATAAGCCAAACAATTTGGACCAACAAAGTCTTGCATTCGAACAGGCTTGAAGGAATGAAAAAAGGTTAAATAGAGAAAGGGTAGTCAAATACACTTTAGTGGGTTTCCTTGGTACGGGGCGATACATCCATGAATGACACAATGGCGCACAGGGTCGGATGCATCACAAACTTAGACCGGATGACATTGCAGACACATCATTTCCATCTAAAAAGTGAACTTTGTAGTTTGAATACCTAAAGAGCAATTCCACGGGAGCCAAGCAGATCGCAGTCGACCGCACACTGCACACACGGACGTACGCTTCAACAGACCGCGCAAACCGTGACAAACTACGTTTGACAGAAATGCAATTCTTTAGAGACACACGCGTTGTCCACAAATTGCAACTGGTAGCAGCATATTATAAATAGCACTGCTTTCGCACAGAAAACTAACGAATTATTTGTGCCAAGGAAAACGAGGTTCCACTTTGAACCAACAAATCTCCTTTTTTAAAGTAGCAACTAATGTCGCAAAAAAGCAAAAAAGAAAATCGGTAAGACAGCTTTTACCAATGGATAGATATCGGTAAGACTCGTCGCTGCATCACCGCATGCTGACCACATCCCTCTCCATCGTAAGCGCCTTTTGCCGCGGAACGTGCGCGCCATTGGTTGGTTGAGATTTGGTGAGCGTTTCGCTTTGCTGATTTAGATGGTTCCTTGTAATTGACTACTTTTGAGATTGCGTTGGCTGATAGAATCCGGTCAACTCGGGCTTTCTAGCTGTCGGTATTGCCGCCAAGTCAGTTGTATTACCAGGCAACTACCGATACTACCTCTGTTAGCTTATCCCTCCCAAATGTTGGGCTGTGTTGGTGCGCTCACTTAACATTGGAGCATCAACCTTAGCAGTAAGTTGCTTTGTTAATAACTTAGAAACCATTGTTGTCTCAATGCCAGTCTGATTATTATTTGATTTCAGTGGTGCAGTATGGCACACTATCCACCATTTGTAATCTGACGAAGTGGCATCATTGCTTCTCTTTCACCCGAGTTGCTTTCTCGTCGTGCAAGTTCGATGGTGATGAGCGTTATCTTCCCTGCTGACTTGAAGTGCCTACTTTGTCATTGAGCTGTAGGGTCAGTGACATCAAAATTGTTTTTGTGTGTGGTAAGAGCTAGCGTTTTTCATGCCTTTTCACGGCTCCGATTTTCGTTGCTGCCAGGACGGCATGCTTGGGAGAGAGGGTCCGTATCGTAGAAATGTTTTCCAGGCGTTCGGCAATGCCTGTTGTGGCAATTTTGGAGAAGGTTCTTTTTGGAAAGTTCGATCGCAGCTATGGTAGCACACCACCGTACCTGTAGCCAAGCTCTCAGTAGCTGACCAAGAATCGAATGATCTCTGCTTCGCCTAAGAAGTGAGACTTGACGAGGCAATAAGTAGTCGCTTTTTTTGGTGGTAACTATTACCTCCAGATAGCAGTTGGTGGTTGGAGAACACGGAGTTGTTGCGGGCCAAGATAGGAGCTACAAGGCTACCTGCAAGACCGGGGTGCCTGTCAGTTGATATGATCTCCATTGTGTAGGAGGTCTCGTCCGAGTTCTACGCTTTTTTCAAAACAAGTATTTTGGTGTGTCTTGGTGACCAACACCCATCGGCTTTATCTTGGGAGAGAGGGTCCGTATCGTAGAAATGTTTTCCAGGCGTTCGGCAATGCCTGTTGTGGCAATTTTGGAGAAGGTTCTTTTTGGAAAGTTCGATCGCAGCTATGGTAGCACACCACCGTACCTGTAGCCAAGCTCTCAGTAGCTGACCAAGAATCGAATGATCTCTGCTTCGCCTAAGAAGTGAGACTTGACGAGGCAATAAGTAGTCGCTTTTTTTGGTGGTAACTATTACCTCCAGATAGCAGTTGGTGGTTGGAGAACACGGAGTTGTTGCGGGCCAAGATAGGAGCTACAAGGCTACCTGCAAGACCGGGGTGCCTGTCAGTTGATATGATCTCCATTGTGTAGGAGGTCTCGTCCGAGTTCTACGCTTTTTTCAAAACAAGTATTTTGGTGTGTCTTGGTGACCAACACCCATCGGCTTTATGATCAATGAACTCCGATGCTCATCGCCTTTTGGTCAGTCATTTCGGAGTGTCAAGCTATAATGCCGAAGAACTCGATAAGGTTGACAGCAACAGAGAGCGTAGGGGTCATGCACTTTCCCTTGAAGGGTTCAAAACGTGCCGAAGTCTTTGAGGTGTGCTATCCCATCAAATGTTTCCCTTGAGAGTGAAGCCTGTTCGTCCCAACGCTGTGTGTGCGGCGTCAAGAGACGTCGGTTTGGACGAGAGGCGTTGCGCGAGTTTTATTGGTCCACAAGATAAACTGCACCAGGGTGTTGGTCGGTGCGTTCGATTATGATGACAGTAAGTATTCTGATGAGTACCGCCTTTTCTTGGGGTTGCCATTGGTATTGGACGTCCTGTGATGAGACGCAAAATGGACCAGCCCTTCACGAAGGAAAAGTGCGATGGGGACGGGGGTGGTTTGACCGTTAGTAAAATTAGAATCAATGTGGGAGTCTTTGCAGAGCATTTCGTGTGTTGAAATGTCTAGCATTAAGATCTAATGTTTAGCCCATTTCTGACGGGACATGTTTGCAACGAATCCTTCTTTCATCCGGCTTTGTGCCCGAGACAGGTATTCTACTAGTTTATTCGGCCATTTAATGGGCTGGAGATGGATGCCGTGGGATCCATAAAATTTTGTTGTTAATGTGTTTTCGTATTCATAGAAGAACGCCATTCTCAACTCTAGTTAATGAGGGTTTTCGCACAAATCTTTGCAGGTGTGATGTGTTTTGCCTGGCATGGGTGCACCAACTGCAGGCAATGGCAGACATTCTGTTGATGGAAAAGCCTGGCGTTTCTCCTAGGGCGGGTTTCGCGAAGAGGTTAAGCGAATTGTAGTCATCAAGTGCGTTTAGCACTAGCCAGCAGTTAACTCGGATATGAACAAGGAGGTGTTTCCGGTACTTTACGAGGCCGGGAGAAAGCAGTTTGGAGAGGAACGATGAACCCGTCTGCCAAGCATTGATGGGGTCCGCTCTTCCCATCCTTCTTCAAGCTGATAGGAAGCGTAATCTCGCCGCTGTAGGAACGCAGGATTTGGACACTAATAGCACCTTTTGCCTACACTGCATTGCCACTCGAAGACATCCGTTTCAGGCCGTTAAACTAGGCCAAGACGTACACAGCTGTTGAAATAATGCAGCTCTGCTCGGTGAGTGTGCGACCTTCTCCACTCCCTTCGCCCTCCCCCTCCCCCTTCCCCTCCCCCCCCTCGCCCCCAAACTTGCATCTTTTTCGACCGTTCACTTGCTTATGTCCTTTTGCGGTTGCATTGTATAATGAATCCGATTGAAAGCTTATCAGGATATTATTCACGAGAAGTCGGTGTATCCGTTGAATAAAGCTTTGAAAGGCGTGATGATCTTTATGCTCTCCTTTCATCCTTGCATTATTGGGTCGTGGGATATGGGATGGGCTATTTCAGCTCAGAGAGGTTGAGCAGTTGTTGTGACTACCGTTGGCACGTCTTTGGTCACTCTTGCGGTAGCCGTCTGTCTCCAATCTTCACCAATTTCTTGTTTCTCTCATCACTTCGTCCACGCCTCGCATTTGTGCACTTTAAAGGCTTGGAGGCTGGAAGCTCAACCAGAATGCAGGTATCCTTGACTCTTGGAATGTTTGGATGTTTCTCCTTATGGCTATATGTCTACAAATGGTCCTTAACGCATTCACCACCGGCATCACTCGCATGCGAGATCCCGGTTTTCTTAATCAAGCCGGTATTCGCGTACGTTTCTTGCCAGTTTATGCGGACTGATTGCAAAAAGTGTAGATATAGATATAAAGCGTTCTGATTTGGGGATAATTGCACCTTTTCAAGAACTCGGTGGAGCCGTTAAATAACAAGTTGGTAGCACAGACATGGACGCCATACTTGATTAATCAAGTGCCTTAATGTCTTGTGTAGTTGACTTTCCTTCGAGGCTCTGGTGACGGACTTGTTAAAGGGAGGTTGCAATGCTACTAGCTCAAGTCAGTATGGGTAGCGTAAATGATTAATATTATGGAAATGTGAAAGGGCAATCGGGGAGGGGTAGATTGTAGCGATGTCCTTTTATTTAGCTCCCTCTCCTACAGGTGGACGTTCCAACACCACCCTGGCCTCCAAGACGGCCTTTGTAGTGTGCACCGCAACCGATCTCACCAAGACTAGCATTGACGCGGGTACCCAAGTGACCATGTTATCGGAGTGGTGTGTTCGTCCGTCCAAGTGAGATCACATTTTCGTTTGCGTGTCCCCTGGGGCTATGTTGTGGCTCAGCTGCATCGCTCTTGTAGCGCTGATGCCTCACAGAGTTGAAGCACTCGAATTTTATCCGTCTCTGCAGTTAGAAGCCAATCTACGTGCCTGTGTGATGCCCTTTTGAGATCATCCAAACGTTATGTCGTGTTTTTCATTAAGATTTTACCCAGGCGTTCGCCTACTCCTCCACTTATACAGCGTTTGGCTATCTATTCACTGGGAACGGTTTTGAAAGTGGCAATTAGCGAAGGCATTTGGAAATTTAGTTGTCATTCATTTTCTTACTGTTCCTACTACGATGCAGGTATCCTTGACTCTTGGAATGTTTGGATGTTTCTCCTTATGGCTATATGTCTACAAATGGTCCTTAACGCATTCACCACCGGCATCACTCGCATGCGAGATCCCGGTTTTCTTAATCAAGCCGGTATTCGCGTACGTTTCTTGCCAGTTTATGCGGACTGATTGCAAAAAGTGTAGATATAGATATAAAGCGTTCTGATTTGGGGATAATTGCACCTTTTCAAGAACTCGGTGGAGCCGTTAAATAACAAGTTGGTAGCACAGACATGGACGCCATACTTGATTAATCAAGTGCCTTAATGTCTTGTGTAGTTGACTTTCCTTCGAGGCTCTGGTGACGGACTTGTTAAAGGGAGGTTGCAATGCTACTAGCTCAAGTCAGTATGGGTAGCGTAAATGATTAATATTATGGAAATGTGAAAGGGCAATCGGGGAGGGGTAGATTGTAGCGATGTCCTTTTATTTAGCTCCCTCTCCTACAGGTGGACGTTCCAACACCACCCTGGCCTCCAAGACGGCCTTTGTAGTGTGCACCGCAACCGATCTCACCAAGACTAGCATTGACGCGGGTACCCAAGTGACCATGTTATCGGAGTGGTGTGTTCGTCCGTCCAAGTGAGATCACATTTTCGTTTGCGTGTCCCCTGGGGCTATGTTGTGGCTCAGCTGCATCGCTCTTGTAGCGCTGATGCCTCACAGAGTTGAAGCACTCGAATTTTATCCGTCTCTGCAGTTAGAAGCCAATCTACGTGCCTGTGTGATGCCCTTTTGAGATCATCCAAACGTTATGTCGTGTTTTTCATTAAGATTTTACCCAGGCGTTCGCCTACTCCTCCACTTATACAGCGTTTGGCTATCTATTCACTGGGAACGGTTTTGAAAGTGGCAATTAGCGAAGGCATTTGGAAATTTAGTTGTCATTCATTTTCTTACTGTTCCTACTACGATGTTCTAGTTTGTTGAACTACGAGGCGGATTTTGGTGAGTTTTTATTGCATAATCTTTTTCTACATTTACCGGCCCCATCACACCCGTGTCATCGGGAGCGTTGATGTTAGTTTTCTACTCAAACTTTCATTCTTTCTCTTTAAGACTCGAGGGAGATCGAGAGGGGTCCAAGAAATGGAGGATTCATGCCCTTTTGTATTTTGATTTTTCGGCAGCTTTTTTTTATCAAAGATGGTACGCGAAACCCTTTTTCCAATCTTGCTTCCCGCATTCCCCGACAATCGAAGCCTTTTCCTGCCGTTGGAGCTCTTTGGAGTTCGGGATGTGCCAATAAAAGATTCAAGCAAAGGTGGTTCATAACTTGGTTCTCCTTAGTATTATTTTAACCATCTTGGATTGTATTTTCATCCACTCATCTCAGGTACATTTTGTTTTCATTTATTCATTGGATGAAGTGGAATAAGCACTCTGAACTTGGGGTTCGGTTTTGGGTGGTGGTCTATGCGCACAATGCCCCAAGCGTCATATTTGTGGACGCTAGTATGAAGAAGTAAAAAACGTAATGTTGGCTTAAACAGTGGCTTTGTGCGACTACTTTGCATGCTGGTGGTAAGGTCAAGGCCATCTACCACTTAGGTTACAGTTGGTAAAGCACAGGCCAAAACATTCTTCGTGTTTTGCTCTTCGTGAGCGATGAAACGAGAGGCATAATTCAAGTGTAGGGTTGTCGACACTTCGATTGTTGCTATGTTCCTTTTTTGCTCTGTGAATAAGACGAGTTAGCAGCTCTCTGGTGGGAAGTTTGATGTTGCTAGTTGGGGAATAGACTGCTTTAGCCTATGCAGTGATTACATAGCCTCTGAAAATCCACTTTAAAATCTCACGGAATCTTTGGTAGCTCGACCGGTGCATGTGATAAGACTGATCGTGACAGCAGGTGTCGCCAAGCCTCACTTAGAGTGAAGAAATCGTCGTACTTTCGGTAACACTCGTGCAGAGTGTCTTGCATTCATGTTTGGCGTTCTAGAGTGGTGGACCGTTTGTCCACTTCCGATGCTTTTTGTTCGAAGGGGTGTGGTCACGCTCGTTAGCGTTGCTGTCACACGTCACTGTGAGCATTCCTGTTTACGTTTGACTATCCCTAAGGTGCGTCAGTTGTTTCAACATTTTAACTTCTGAACATGGGTTTGATGCGTAGTTGAGAAACTGTAATCGCGTCTCTCTAAAATGCACAGCATATCGTAATCGGTGTAGGTGGTTTCGAAGTACTCTGAGAGCGAGGCTTTTTGGCTGGTGTTGTGGTCGAGGAACGCACANANA
>LWMJ02000043.1:116628-155408 GCA_001693035.2 Taenia asiatica
CTCCTCCTCCTCCTCCTCCTCCTCCTCCTCCTCTTCCTCCTCCTTTTTTCCCCCTTTTTCGCACCCTGCTATCAGGAGGCAGAATGCTACGCGACATCTTTATTGTAAGTCCGTCGGGCAAGAGCGGTAGGCGAGCACCTACGACGAGCGCGTCCGCGACCACGTTATAATTGTCCTCCCGTCTCTGACCTGCAAAGCGCGTTTAAACACCACAATTATTGCAACCACGACCAACATTTGGCTTTTGCAACTCTACGTGTCAAAACAATGACATACGGGTGCGTGTGTAAGTCAAAGTCATGACTGTGCATGCAGCTTTACTGTTGAGAATGGAACTTGATCCAACTTCACAGGGATGCAGACCTATGGGGCACATTTTTCCATGTGTTTGGAGTTTTAGCTTCACCCACATTGGAACTATAGTTCGGGGGAACCGTAGCCAAAACAGGCTTGCAGAAGCTCGAAGGAAAGAAGTACGCAATCTTCCATTTATTGGACAGGCGTGCTGTTCAAAGCCGTAAGCACTAGTGAGAATTTGCGTGGTAACAAGCGGTTACAAGCAATAATAGGCACTGCATATATATATATGTGTGTATGTATATATATGTAGGCAGGATGTAATAATTTGTTCGTTTGACCTGCCGGTTTCGGTCACTTAGGTGGCCATTTTTTACTAGCCGGTTGGCTGGTCCCTGGGCCATGTCAGCGGCTCCCGATCTCAATGTTTCCAGGATATGTGCATTCCGCCCTAGTATTACACCCTCTTTTGTCCCCAAGGAAGTCTTGGGACGCCGCATCGGTGGCAGCGGAAAGCGGACCCGAATTCAATGGATTTCCATCCTGATCTATACCTCTTGTGTCAAGTTTTAGCGGTGTGAAAGAAGTTCATGTGCTGCAGATGGGAGAATTTCTGACATCCTACAACAGAAGGACGAAGAGCGACATCCGCCTTCGGCACTTTCCACCCTCGTGTTCTGCAAGAAAGCTAGTAACAACTGAATCACCACTAGCCGTGAACTGCAAGTCCAGTGGAACTGCCAAGAGGGATCAACAAGTTCTCAGGCAGCTCGCCTCCCTTCGTCAGAATGTGTATCTGCAATTGTAGAATGTGCAAGGCGCCATTCGATAGCATCGGAAGTCAGATCCACTCTTGCCATAGATATAATCTACCATGCTTTCTCAACTGTACCATGATAAAGATGTCCCGTATCACCCAGTCTTCTAATAGCAGGGGTGGACGAATGCAAGAGAAGGAAAGAAAAGATCCCTCTACAGCTGGTGGTGCGGATCTGCGACGAGTCAAAACGCGACTAAAAAGAATGGTTTTGGCATCGCGGTGAGATGAATGCTAACAAGTAAGAAAAAGTGATGCAGCATGCTAAGCCATTCGTACATTTAAGCGTAGCAATTGCTGTAAATATCAGTGTGAATTGTAATTAATTTCCAAGGGTCGAGTAGGCAAAGTATATAAGTGTTCAGTCTTAGCGTTGCGTGTGTTGGATGGACAATTTATTTGCGGAAATGTTCATGCCCATGAAATAGCGATTTTATGATCAAGCAAGCAGGACTTTGTCAAAACTGCTTTGTAACTTATCTGGATGTGTGTGCGAGCACAGTAAGGTAAAGGTTTTCTTTGCAAAGGCATTTATGCAGTGCTTGCTTTTACTGAGCCCAAGTCTTGACAATACGAGGGTTTCCACTGCCAATACGAGTGGGTTTTGGCTCAAGCCTTTGCCTCATACAGCCAATTCAGCACAAGTTTTGCGGACACTTTGTGCTTTTGCGTCCACCGGGCAAACAAACGCACTGGCTGTTGTACCGATTCTTGTTTGCACCGTCAAGACTCGACGGACATCATCCTGGACCTTGAGATTCGGTGTTTGAAACTCTTGGTAGATGTTCCCATCAGTTAGGCCAAAACACTCACAATTTAAAGGTTTTTTTGGGTTTGTTGAAAGTACTTATGCATAGGGTTTTGGATGGAAGCTGTTACTGACAAATACAAAGGCATTCTTGATACTCTTCCTGATGCCATGCTTCCGAGTCTTTGTCGAACCGAGCACGTATCGATGCCCCCAGGATGAGCATTCACTGTGTTATAAGTGAATCCAACTTCGGGAACTATGGTTCCTAGCTCTTCCCAGAGCCTTCACATTGGTGCGTGGTTTCTCAAGCGCAGGCGCATTCGCTGTCTGTTAGAAGCGGAAACCCGCGATGCTTCTCCCAGAGGAAAGCACAAAATGTGTAGTATGAGAGAGCGTCAAATTGCTTTCATTTAGCCACACGAAACGTTCTGGGCGATTATAGAGCCTTCACATTGCTGCGTGGTTTCGCAAGAGCAGGTGCATTTGTTGTCTGCTTTTAGAGGGGGAAATCCACAATGCTTCTCCGAGAGGAAAGCACAAAATATGTAGTATGAGAGAGCGTCAAACTGCTTTCATTTAGCCACACGAAACGTTCTGGGCGATTATGTAATACATTCTCACACGCATTGTGCATGCAGAGTTTTAAGCATGGAGGCGCCGTCAACTTACTCGAAATGACTACTTAATGCGGTTGAGCAGCTTTCCATTTTGAAATCTCCATGGATTGCGTCGTCCGTGTACAATTTGCATAGGACAGAAACCCATTATTCGTGTTTTCCTTCATTGTAAGCACTGATTCAGCTAATAACTGCCTCACCCCCTTCCTTTCCATATGACCACCCTCTCAGTCAATTACTGCCTTTTTATATTCCAGTTTGCTCATGCAGTAAAGGCAATCAAGTTCAGCCTCGAGACGTAGCTAGTAAAGGCAATCAAGTTCAGCCTCGAGACGTAGCGAGCAGTAAGACCTTAATATCAAGCAATTAAAATCGTTCATCAGGTGAGAAGTTCGTTGTTGTTCGGCATGATTCCTCTGCAACATTACTGATTGCGCTCGGATGTGCTCAAGGACGATCGCCCCATTCAGCTGGAGAAGTGATCATTTTCTAAATGGTGTGCATTCCTGTGCGTAACTGACCGGATGCTAATTTACTGATTCGCCTTGAGTGCAAGTGAAGACAGGTTGGCACGAACATGTGAGTGTTCCAGACCCAATGCGCTGTCGTTGCAGTGCGTCCTTCACTTAGGCTAACATCGGGTAGGTGCAGGTGAAGGATGAAGAAGAACTCGGCAGACAAGATAGAAATGAACGTATTTGGGTAACACCTCAGGGAATGGAAATGTGGTAGGAAGTCGCTCAGTCATGCCGAGTCGTCATTCGGGTGTGCACACTACGAATATATTGCCCATGTCCATCCACAAAGCGCGACTTTTGAGTAGGTTCCCTGTTGGAGGCCATGCTTTTAAACTAGAACGAATTGGGTGCGCTCGCAGCAGAATAGGCACATGTTGGAAGTGGAAGCAGCGATGATGTGTTTTGGACTGCCAGTCGGAGCAATTTAAGAGGAGAGTGTCAGCTGTGGAGTGAAGATGACTCCATCATTTGGCTTTAACGGATTTTACGGAGGAGGTGCGACCATGTGCATGCTTCGACCACTTCCATCAACCAGCCGTCATCCACCACGGAATCGCAGGCATTTCCGTTGGACGAATGTGCGCATGTTAGACAAAGAATTGCATAAAACGAATTCAACAAAGCTGGTTTATCTACAGCAAGTGCAGTGGGACTGGACATGCTCACATCCTTACTCGAGGAGTAGTACGCGGCGAGCGGGCTCATGCGACTACGATGCGCTGGATAACAATGCTAGCCAAAGGGTCAATATACGGCCGTCAAAGAACCGCTCGTGATCGACTCTCCTCGATTGCATCATGGGCTCCGCCGTCGTGTCAAGGCCTACCCCTCTAGAGTGAAGGATGCCGATAAATGGCCAGATGCAAGGCACATGGAGAAGAGTGAAACTGCCAATTGTGCTTGAGTTTGCGCTCCCGGTTCTGTCCACTGGTTTGAAGTGGAAGTTATCACAGCCTGAGTGTGCATAAGTCCTAAATTCAGGGAGAGGCTCTGAGGGGCTGATGGGTCATGTTAGTGGCGTGTGTCCACGCAAACACCAACGTCATCATCCCATTGCGTGATGTCGTGGCGATGAAGGGAGCCCATTAGTGTGCCGGCAGCAAGAAACCATTAGCCCTCTAGCTGTACGGAGATGGGAATGCATTTGAACTCGAGTAGAAGCTCTTCGAATTCACTGCATTGGCCTCCGCCCAGTTTCACCTCAAATCCCCTTCTCACCAACCTCTGCGTTGAGTTCGGTGGGCACCGTTCTTTAACACAACGAAGCTTATTAGCTTACTCAACAAAATCTTCTTACTGACAGCCTGTAATGTGTCTTCTGGCACAACTTCCAGCCTTCTTAGACACTGAGTACATGGTGAAGTGTTTTCTATGCAATGAGTGTATATGCTACGATAGAGCTAACAACCAGAAATCTGCGAAGGTGGATGTCGCTTTCCAGAATAAATGAAAGCCCACCAACTACAAATCGACCTGTAAATGATGGCGCTGTAGTGCACCAAGTATGCATTCAAGTAGGAGCAAGCCAAAATGCTACGGTGATCATGTGCTACCAAGGCGCAGAAGTGCTGACAGGCCACCGGCATGAGCCGAGAGCCACGCCCTAGGGTGGACCCACAATTTGCGTAAACACAAGGCTTACGAAGCTGAGCGAACCAGCCAATGACTAGAGGTTTCAGAGCCGTAGGTACGCAGCTCGCACAATTATAATGAAGGCCGCAACATCAAAGGAGCTATGTGCTTCAAAATTCCACTGCGAAGTGCAATAGGTGATTGTGAAAGATGGATGGGATGTGTCGGGCTAGACTAGCACACATGTATTCTCAAACGCGATTAGCCCTTGTTTGCACGAAAGTCATTCTATTGACCAATAATTTAGGGCAGATTTCACTACCCATGTGTTCATTTTTGGAAATTGGACAGCGACTTCATTGTTATGTCTCCATGTGTTCAATAAAGGTGGTGGGAGTCAGGTTGGTGGTTTTGGAAGGTTTTTTGTGTTTTGTGTTTCAATCTCAGGGAAATAGAATGCTAAACTCAATACTGAGGAAAGTTTCGAGGCAGAAATGAAGTCTGAAACTCAACTTCTGTCTAAATCACTATACAAGAGGGCTGTAGGGTCTCCTTTCCAGTGTGATGGATTGCACGATCTGAATCTCTATAGGTGCGCATTTCATAGTTTCGTGGTTTCCTTCTTCCAACAGGCAACGAATGTGCCCTTGCCGAAGCCCTACTTTGTGCACGGAACATTGGGCGAATTTTTTAATGCATGCATGTGTGAGCTGCGCCAGGACACGTACGATCCAAAAGAAAACATCCCTTTTGATATGGCGTTGCGCCTGTATTTCTATATTAAATGTATCTGGTTTCATTGTAGCATCTGAGCTCCACTATCTCCAGCGTGCGAGGCAGGCACGAAGAGGAGCAGTGTATCAAACTATTGATTAAGTATTAGGGAGTATTCACCTCAACTGCGCGTAGGGCACAATGATTCCACCTCGTCCTACCACATTCAAGGAGACCTTTGAGCATACACCTAGGCTATGATTGCTCCATGTATTCCGAGTGAGCACCAATGGGTCGCACGGCTGCAGACATTCAAGCAGCTGCATCCCCTGGATGGCCTTCACTTGACAGCTAAGACCTCCGCTTTTCTCCATTACTTCGCAAACTACACTAATAACAGTTCTCGCACGCAATAGGCAAATCTATTCCACCTTTGGCTTTGCTTGTGCTACCCGATAATAATAACAATGCACCCTTCTTGATCCCATTCACTAAAGCCCAATTTTGAGACAGCTCAGTTGCTCCAAGCCAGCCTATGCGATTAGATGCATTTCAGTCCAACCATAATTCCAACATCCTTAATCGAATTCATTCTAAATTTCATTTTTGCTTTACGCAACAACTCAGCGTTCAGTGCAGCTTCTTCTGAAGTGATGGGGTTTTGCTCTTGGAATTGCCATACTGACTGGGGTGCAATGAAGTGGAGAGAAGAGTCTCCACCACCCGTGGTCAACAGCCTCGTTGAATGCGTTAATTGTCAGGTGGAAGCCGCTGCCACGGTGAGATTCGCTGTGCACTACTATCACTCAAAATTCACTTCACGGTGAAGGGGAATGCAACCATACTCCACACTACCATGGAATTCTGATTGACAGCTTGACCCCCGATGAGGTTGGCTGACCTCCCTATGCAATCTGCGCCAATCATCAAGTGCACCACCCACATCCCAAATGGCCTTGAGCATGTTCACTTATTAGGGTTGATCCTCTTTGCCCTCCTTTGAGCCCGCCCATGAGGGCCAATGCGAAGCGCTGGAACCGCACTACTTTTTCACCAACTACAGACGCGAGTTGCACGACAAAAGCAATGACCCTTCCTCCTTCCCTCTTCCCCACCTTACACCAAAACACCTCGTATTCCGTAAGCAGACGCAACTCCCCCTGTACAATGGGACGCACCTTCGCTTGGATTGTACCCACTCACAGTCAGACCTGGAACGCTTTTGGAATCACTACAACATCTCCTTCGAGAAATGGTAAAGCGCAAAATACACCTCGTAAGTCATTTGTGGTGACAAGAGTGGCTGCTCGTAATCAATGGCAAGAAGCTCAGATCAAAGGGCTGTAAGATGAGAGCTGAATCGTAGACCTATCAAATGTTGGGGTGGCGACGAATTACTCACCGCTCCTGCTTCGCATCGAAACGCAAACTTGTGAAAACACACTTGGCGCGGGGTTTGGAACCATCCACAACTATCTTCTAATTTATGGTACTATCGCCGTCATTTGTAATAAACTCCTTATGCGTTTGCGACTAACCGCCTGCTCGTCCACCCAATCTTATTCTCGCATTAATCCCCGGGCTCTTTTAGTCATTAGCAAGTACTAGAGGCCTGCAGGTACAACAAAAATGGGCACCGAAAGATAATAGCATCATTCCATAGATTTCTGCTTTGATATTATTTTATGAAGCCATGGAAATAAAGAGCACACATCCACTAACTTATCATTAAGCCTACTGTTTGCATATTACCGTTGACTTTCACATTAATGAACTCTACTTTCCAAAGATTACAGCCATCATATGCACTAGCCCCCTCAAGGGTGGTGTGGCAGTGAGGGATATAGGACGGTAGGAATGCACGTCTGATTGCTTACAATCAAACGTAACATTGGAATGTTCCCTTGATGAAGATTGCAAACCACTTGTCCAAACGCAGGCTGCGATGGAGCGTGCCCACTGAACCATAGAAGTTTTACCTCAGCCGATGAACCTCCACTATTCTGCACACAGCGTAGTTAACAGTTTTTTAGGTCCACAGTAATGTGGTTCCAGAACTATAAAAATTTAATCAGTGTTTGTAAAATACTTATTATTAATTATTGGATGCGCACCTGTGACGGGTTAGAATGCAAGCCAATATGTGCTGAACATACAAAACAGTAATGCACAAATCAGACAACATACAAAGCACTTTGCAAGAGACTTTCCTTGGATTTAACATCGAGTTCACGTCATTAAAGTTAGCATATTGTGGTCCATCCACGAATTTTTATAGGAGTCTTCTAATCTGGCACGTTTTATGTGTTCATGCCTCTAAACTTCCACTTTCTGATCAGTTTTACTGGTTCAATATGTGCCTATGTGTCAACGCAGGCACATACGTTTAGTCGCTTTCACTGAACTCTGCGTACCTTCTTATGGGCACATGTGAACACATCGTTTAAGTCGGAACCACTCATTCGCCTTAATTTCAGGGGGCATTGCACAGATTTTGCTAAATTTAAGAAATTTTGACTGCATTCACATGACCAGCTACCTATTTCTGACTAATTATTCTGATCACCCATACACTCTTGCTCAATGCTGGTAAGTTGAGCCCCCTTCACACAGTTATGCACACGGTTGTTTTCAAATCTACCATTCAGACACACACACACACGCAGGTTCAGCCATATATTACTGTCAAATTCTGCCAAACAATATGCTAATATCCTCACGTTCGTTCATACATTTGAGATCAGGTTCACTAAGCCTTCTCCTATCCATAGGGTGGCCAGCCATGCCGTCGTGCTTGGCCTGCATAGGTTGAAACGCATTTGCCCGCTCTTTACTACGATACTTCCATCCCCATATTTCTTATCCATTTCACCTTTTCAATGTACTTTCTTGGCCTTTCGTGCATGCACTTTTGCTTTATTCCACTGATTCTCCACTAATCCGCACAATCCTTAGCAAATTATCACGTGTATACGCATACATGACTATCAGGAGGGTTTGGGGACTGAGGGCATTGCCCGCTGGCCGCCTCACTCTACCAAAACCGAGAGTTGACGTCCCACTTGTAACATTGCACATCAAGAGGTGGTCCTCATCCTTGCCACCAACGCAACCATTACTTTTACCAGTTTTGAGGCTAGTAATTGCGGCTTAAGAGCTGGCATGTTTTCTCCTTGACTGGTGTAAAAATTTGGGAGCCTGCTGGAACTCAATGGCTTTATTGGCCTTTAATATTTAGTCATTAAAAACGGGTTCCTTTCCTCCAGAATCTTTATTTTATGCAGAATTTCTTTTCTAGGAGGTCAGAAGCATAAATAAATATAATTCCAAATTTACTGCTCACCATGAATGCACACATGATGCCAAATTCACATTGAGCTCCAGTGCGGGTCGGTTTGAATGAGCCTTTTGGGTAAGAAGTGGACAGCTGACGACATCCACGTGAAGGAGTGATCGCCTACAGACCCTGAAGAGTAAATGAACTTCGATCTCCTCTACGTTTCGAAGTTGTTTGGTTCGTCTGTCACTCAAAGCAGTCAGCGCTTAAGGAGAATTAGGTTATAAAGCTCCGCCAGTGAGTTGCTTCAATAAAGTGTGACCTTACTCCTGATCCACCTCAGTGCCAAACTAAATCAGAGACAATGACGGATTTTGCGTTGCATTCACTTCGAGCTCCTTCAGGGCCTTTGACTTCCTGTCCTTTGCAAGAGTATTCTTTCTAACTGTCAAGAGTTGGTTTTGCAAGTCAGCCTCTGACTTGTCAAGCATTCTAATGGAAGAAAGCGCATAATGTGCATGACCAGAAGGTAGTCAGAGGGAAAACTCTTCGCAAAATGGCGTGGGTGAAGTTACCAACAAAACTACAGCTGACCCAGACATCAGTAAAGCAAAAAATACATTGCAAAGGTAGTAAGAGATGTGTAATGCAAGTAGCGAATGTTACGTACAGGTCTCAAAGCATGTTCCTAATGTTAGCTGAGCCAGCCACCTTCACCTCCTGATTGGCTGATTTCGTATGCCAAACAAGAATCCAGACAGATAATCCACATACTTGAGTTCAAATGCAATTATTTAAAGGCAAGGAAAGGCAACAGTTTCATTGCAGTTAGTCTTACCTTTCTACAACCAACAGCTTTTGGTTCTAATTCATAGGCGCTTTGGAAACCGAGACCGGCAAGTATTAGGCACTCTTGACCTCCAACGACTTTGTTATCAAACAGGGCCTAGGGGTGCTCCAAAACCAAGTTGAGATTGACCGCGGAGGCTGCCATGTCAATGGGGAACTTCCGATCGGATTTGTGATTCGACCAAATGCATGAAATCTTGTTGCCATTGGCGGGGTTGGTGATGCATCCCCCCCAGTCAGATGAAGCTGCCAAGCCCACAGGCCATGCTGCGCCTCTTTTAAGTGTTCGCATCTAAAACAGCATCCTCAATTTACCCCTCCTCACAAATCCCTTAAAGCTTGGTGATTTTTAAACAACTCTGTTTCAAAAAGACCTGTTTTATTATTGTAAATGCACTTGTCAATGCTCTGTGTGCGACGCGGTTTCTGACGTACAGAATTTTAAATGAATTTTTGTTTCCAAACGGGACCACTTGGCTACTGCCAGGCGAAGACTGCATTTTGGAACAGTCTGTTTTAGTCGATTTTGCCCCATTGTTGCGTTTGAACAAAATCAAAAGGAAGCATTTCAAGCATTTCACTACTGTACGATGTTTCGGATGGCCTAATAAGTGAAATCTCTTCAGCGATTGCACCACTAATCACTCTTAAGACAAGAAAATATCTGAGTTACAAGAAATGGGGCACGCAATACAGAAAATGAAGGGCATAGCCACTTACTTCGTCAAACAACTCTGGATGATAGGTGTTGTTCTCTTGACCTCCAACGACTTTGTTATCAAACAGGGCCTAGGGGTGCTCCAAAACCAAGTTGAGATTGACCGCGGAGGCTGCCATGTCAATGGGGAACTTCCGATCGGATTTGTGATTCGACCAAATGCATGAAATCTTGTTGCCATTGGCGGGGTTGGTGATGCATCCCCCCCAGTCAGATGAAGCTGCCAAGCCCACAGGCCATGCTGCGCCTCTTTTAAGTGTTCGCATCTAAAACAGCATCCTCAATTTACCCCTCCTCACAAATCCCTTAAAGCTTGGTGATTTTTAAACAACTCTGTTTCAAAAAGACCTGTTTTATTATTGTAAATGCACTTGTCAATGCTCTGTGTGCGACGCGGTTTCTGACGTACAGAATTTTAAATGAATTTTTGTTTCCAAACGGGACCACTTGGCTACTGCCAGGCGAAGACTGCATTTTGGAACAGTCTGTTTTAGTCGATTTTGCCCCATTGTTGCGTTTGAACAAAATCAAAAGGAAGCATTTCAAGCATTTCACTACTGTACGATGTTTCGGATGGCCTAATAAGTGAAATCTCTTCAGCGATTGCACCACTAATCACTCTTAAGACAAGAAAATATCTGAGTTACAAGAAATGGGGCACGCAATACAGAAAATGAAGGGCATAGCCACTTACTTCGTCAAACAACTCTGGATGATAGGTGTTGTAGGGCTTCGGACCAAGGCACATTCGTTGCCTGTTGAAAGAAGGAAACCACAAAACTATGAAATACGCACCTATAGAGATACAGATCGTGCAATCCATCACACTGGAAAGGAGGCATACAGACTTCTCCCATGGTAATATAGACAAAGGTTGAGTTTCAGACTTCGCTTCTGCCTCGAAACCTTTCTCAGTATTGAGTTTAGCATTCTATTTCCCTGAGATTGAAACACAAAACACAAAAACTTCCTAAAACTACCAACTTGGCTGCCACAAGCAAATTATTTTCGTCAGTTAAGTCATACGTCCTCACCACTATTGAACACATGAAAACACAAAAGTGAAAGCTCTGCCTAATTATTTGAAATAAATGCGCAACGCAGCAAGGCGAAGGTAGTGAAACGACCTGAATTATTTGTCAATAGGGTAACGTGGACTGATCACGTTTGAGAGTACTTGTGCGTCAGTGTAGCCCGACGCATCTCATCCATCTCTCATTGTCACCCGCCCTGCTTCGCAGTGGTACTTTAAAGCACGTAGCTCCTTTGATGTTGTAGGCTTCATTATGCGTGTGCTCGCTGCGTACCAACGACTCGGAAACCTCCAGTCATCGGCTGGTTCGCTTGGCTTCGTGGGCCTGGTGTTTGCGCAAATTGTGGGTCCACCCCAGGGTGTGGTTCTCGGCTCATGTCGGTGGTCTGTCAGTCCTTCTGCACCTTGGTAGCGCATGATCATCGCAGCATTTTGGTTTGCTGCTACTTGAAAGCATATTTGATGCACTACAGCGCCAACGTCTACAAGCCGTTTTGTGATTAATAGACTACCACTTACTCTGGAATGCGACCTCCGCCTCCCCAAGTTATAAAAACTTTCCCGTGTATAAAATCATCCTCGCGGATTTGAGGTTGTTTGTTCTATCGTAGCACATGCGCTCATTGCATAGAAAACACTTCACCATGTACTCAGTGCCTAAGGAGGCTAAAAATTGTGCCAGAAGACACATCACAGGCTGTCAGTAAAAAGAATTTGTTGAGTAAGCTAATAAGTTTCGTTGTGTTGAAGAACGGTGCCCACCGAACTCAACGCCGAGGTTGGTGAGAAGGGGATTTGAAGTGAAACTGGGCGGAGGTCAATACAGTGAATTTGAAGAGCTTCTATGCGAGTTTAAATGCATCTCCATCTCCGTAAAGCAAGAGGGTCAGTGGTTTCTTGCTACCAGCACACTAATAGGCTCCCCTCATCGCCACGACATCACGCAATGGGATGATGACGCTGGTGTTTGCGTGGACACACACCATCCTTACATGATCCATCAGCCCCTCCGAAACTCCTCCCTGAATTTAGAACTTATGCATACTCAGGCTGTGATAGCTTCTACTTCAAACCAGTGGACAGAACTAGGAACGCAAACTCAAGCACAACTGGCAGTTTCACTCTTCTCCATGTGCCTTGCACCTGGTCATTTATCGACATCCTTCACTCTAGAAGGGCAGGCCTTGACACGGTGGTGGAGCTCATGATGCAATCGAGGGAAGTCAATCACGAGCGGTTCTTTGATGGTCGTATACTGACTCTTTGTCAAGCATTGTTATCCAGCACAACGTAGTCGCATGAGTCCGCTCATTGCGCACTACTCCTCGAGTGAGGATGTGAGCATGTCCAGCCCCACTGCACATGCTGTTGATAAACAAGCTTTGCTCAGGCATTAAGCACATAATTTTCACATTTACTCCATGTTAGTTAGTTGCAGGACAGCATTTGATAAAATTGATATAAGATCGGCGCATTTGACAATTACGGGTGATTGCAGTGCATTGAAGGTGTCACGCTTGGGTTGCGTTAACTGCTGATGGTAAAACCCTTCATTCATGTGCGGATCTGGTTTGCTGGGATTACCACAATCAGCTTATCCAATACACTACTGCTTTTTCGATGGAACCAGCTTGCAAAATTTATGCAATTTTGATTTTAAACACTAGGCGTTAGAGTTTTGGTGGAAGGTAAAGCAGTTCGGAAAAGGTGAGCGCTGAAGTATAGCTTCAAGACTCTATTGGTCTCTTTTTATTGTTTTATGCAAAAATTTAAATTTCTCGAGGCATCGTCAAATGTTTGGGATTCACTGGGATTCACCAGTGGTTTTTGAGTGATTGTTAGCTTACCTACGGACATTAACGCAGATTGGAACCAAATGTAGCAAAGCTTAGTTAGCGGAAAAAACTTACGAAACTTCTTGAATCGCGACCAAAAGACTAAGCCAAAATACAAACATGCCTTGGTAAGCAACCAAATGTTCTCAATTGCTCAATTGCTTCTCTTTTTGTGCGCTTTGCTACAAATCGTCGAAAAGTATTTTAAACCATGTTGATAAGGTCAGGCACTGAGGCCCCATGCCTGTAAGTAGTTCATTAACCTTCCCATTTCAACAACTAATACTGGTAATAAATGAGGTGCTGCCTCCCGCTTGCAATCTCTGGCTGCCTTGCCAATGCACTTCTATTTTGCGGCTAGGAGACCAGCCGGTCGTCTGGAAGTACGTACGGAAGTGAGTGGGACTCCTGGCGTGGTGCAGAGGCTAGCCCATCCGACAAAGGTGCAATGGCCAAAGCATCAAGTGGCCCCCTCAACCAACACCGAGAGTTGAACATCAAACGTGCTGTATAGCTCCTCTTCTTTCTGAAAGTCTGGGCCATCCTGTGGAATTTCAACGTTCGCAAAGTGTTCGTCATCGTTAAACCCGCGTGGTGCCAACACTCATCACGGGTGCTACCTCACAGTCCACACCTGCCTTACACTTGGATTTGCAGCATTTGCTGGGAAGTAATGAAGTAAGTGAAACCGCCCACCACCATGTGGACATCAGCCTCGTCGATCCCTCCAACCTTCAGGTGCATGTCGCTGCTTTGACTAGACTCAACGCACAGAAGTATCACTCGAGAAGGAAAACGTCCGTAGTTTGCTCTGCCATCCATCACATTATTTGTTAAGTATTAATTACGTCTCAACCGCTGATGAAGTGTGCTGAGCTGCCTATGCAGTCCGACGCGCATACCGAGCACATCAATTAACTTTCGCATCCTTCCAGTTCTCCGTTCGGTTTTACTAGTGCCAATACTGTTGCACTTCTTCAAGATCACTGTGCGAGGACCAATGCAGAGTGCTCTAGTGACACAGATTTTGTTGATGAACACAATGCTGCGGTAAATGCAAGTAGCATAGGCGAATTCCGATGACCGTTTGCCCATCTTTTATCCTTATCCTGCATCTCGACTCCATGTATTTTTTCAGAAGAAAGTGCTTTCTCTGCGCAGCAGGATGCACTTTAACCTGGGCCACCCTCACTCACAGTCAGGTCAGGAACACGTATGTTCCAAACCATGCAGCGCCTTCAAATACTGCTGATTCATAAAATGCATTTCGTTGGTCACACACATAACGACATGGGTGGATAGCAGTAATGGACCAACAGAAAGTGGTGTGAAGGGTTGTACAGTGAGAATTCAGTCATGCACCAATTAAAAGTCAAGAAGGAAGTCGCATTGCCTATGTCCCATGCTATCCTATCCATCAAAACTCCAACTCCTCAAATCACACTTTGGGTGGAAGTTGGAGGTAGCAGATGTAGCACCAAAAGCGAATCGTGTGCTGTCTACATGAGGACTTCAACTTGAAGTGGTGGTGGGGAAAATGGTTAACCGTCTTCTCATCCTACCCATGAGGCTTGCCAAGAGCTGTCGTTTCATGCAGCCAGTAGCCTCGACAAGTCAAGATACTGATCCCCCTACTGACTGCTCCCTAACAAAACGTGTTCACGTGATCTTCCGACGCTACTTCCCCTGCTTAACCGTCTTCTCGACTCACAACTCTCGCTTTCTAACAATGGGGACACCCTTATCGGTTAGTACAAATAAGTGGGTAAAAGGACGTCCAATTCGATGCTGATACTACTGAAACGTTTGGAGTAGCACTTTCTGCAGTCAAACACCATCACTATGTTCAGTTTCAGGTACTACGTACGACCTCTACTTGGAGTGTCTGTTGCACGGAAAACAGTTCACTCAGCACCGAACATACCTGCTAAAAGACTCTTTGAGGAACGCGCATCTAAGGCATTGCTTAAAGTGTGGTTTCCTTCTTCTTGCCTTATTGCACACTGTCCCATGCATGGCATGCACTACCCAAGGATTGAAAGTAGACGCTTTCCAACACAACTAAGGTTCAACCCACAGAATGAGCATTAATAGACATGCTCTAAGACTTGCGAATAAAGGAATTGGATTGAAAGAAAGAGGTCCAAAGTGACTTGAGTCTGACAGCATCAATTGGTCCACGGTGTCGTCATATGGCTATGACACTGGCAAGCAGTACAACCAGTAGCAAAGCGTGAACAACTGACACCGCCACGAAGGGTACCTCGTAGCACATTGTCTAAGCACACCTTTCAGGTTGGCACTGCCCAAAGGCAAATGAAATTGCACTACAACGCGAGTTCTTTCAGCATGTAGGCGTTTCTGGAATTGAGGAGACAGTGCTCACCAACTTCGGCAGTGGAATCTGTTCAGAGTACGTATTCTACTTCATCCAATGAATAAATGAAAGAATGTACCTGAGATGAGTGGATGAAAATGCAATCCAAGATGGTTAGAGCAATATCAAGGAAAGCAAAATCGTGAACCACATTTGCTTGAATCTTTTAGTAGCACATCCCGAACTCCAAAGAGCTCCAACGGCAGGGAAAGACTTCAATTGTCGGGGAACGCGGGAAGCAAGATTGGAAAGGGGGTTTTGCGTACCATCTTTGATGAAAAAGCTGCCGAAAATTCAAAATAAAAAAGGGCATAAATCCTCCATTTCTCGAGTCGACGTTGACTTCAAGGGATACGGGACTCCCCATTTGCACCCAAAATACTACTGATGTTGTTTCAGCATTCTGGAGGAGATGAAACGTTGCCGTTTCGAAACCCACGTTTCATCTTTTAGTTGTAACGTTTGCCCCGTTGCCTCTAAAACACGGAAGCAATGCAAGCACACAGGCATTCCCACAACCAAGGTGCTTTGCTAGGCAGATTCTGGCTAATAAACGTACACAGCAGAAATGTTCAACAACTCAGAACGCGCCGTTCGGACAACTGACGTTGGAATTGAAATGAGCCGATCGAAGGACATAGGGTTAGTCATTTCGAAGGTACTCGTAATCCATAAACGAGAACCCGGTGTGTTTCCCAATTTGAATGGTCCAGTCAGGGCGAACAACAGGCTGCGGTTGGGTGAGATTTCACCTCTCGCCCCAATAATGATAACATGTGATACGGGAAAGACAACGACAATCCAAGATGCACCGCATTTTAGAAAGTAAGACCGCGAACTTGAGGAGTAGCTGACCCAATCCTCCGTTTGACAGACGGCATTGACCATTTGACAGACCCAAGACAACCAGAAACTGTAGCGTGAACCCTGAAGTGAAAACCAATTCTAAACCTTACCTGCAACACGCATTTCATCAGCAATGCTAACGACGAAAGTCTCGCACATTCACGTCCCAAACGCCTTTCCCTCGAGTCTTAAAGAGAAAGAATAAAAGTTTGAATAGAAAACCAACAACAACGCTCCCGATGACACAGGTGTGATGGGGCCGGTAAATGCAAAAAAGGATCATGCAATGAAAGCCTACAAAAATCCACATCGTGGTTCAACAAAATAAAACATCGTAGTAGGAGCAGTAAGAAAGTGAATGACAACTAGAATTTCCAAATGCCTCCACTAATTGCCACTTTCAAAATCGTACCCAGTGAATAGGTCGCCAAACGCTGTAGAATTGGGGGAGCAGGCGGACACCTGGGTAAAATCTTAGTGAAAATTACAACATAACGTTTAGGTTATCCTGAAAGGACGTCACGCATGCGAGTGATGCGGGTGGAGAATGTGTTGAGGGTCACTGATAGACATATAACCATAAAAAGAAACACCCAAGCACTTCAAGAGTCAAGGATACCTGCCTTCTTATTGAGCTTCCAGCCTCCAAGCATTTAAAGTGCGCAACTGCGAGGCGTGGACGAAGAGATGAGAGAAACAAGAAATTGGTGAGGACTGGAGACAAACGCCTATCACAAGAGTGACCAAAGACGTGTCAACGGTAGTCGCAACAACTGCTTAACCTCTCTGAGATGAAATAGCTCATCCCATATCCCACGACCCAATAATGCGAGGATGAAAGATGGTCGAAGGCTCGCCATTAATGATGGGAGGGCATGGGGATCATCACGCCTTTCAAAGCTTTAATCAAAGGATACACCGACTTCTCGTGAATGACATCCTAATAAGCTTTCAATTGGATTCATTATACAATGCAACCGCAAAAGGGGGTGGAGAAGGTCGCACACTCACCGAGTAGAGTTGCTTTATTCCAACAACTGTGTACGCCATGGTCTCGTTTAATGGCCTGGAACGGATGCCTCCGAGTGGCAATGCAGTGTAGGCAAAGAGCGCCACCAGTGTCCAAATCCTGCGTTCCTATAGCGGCGAGACTACGCTTCCTATCAGCTTGAAGAAGGATGGAGGGGGGCGGACCCTACCAATGCTTGGCAGACAGATTCATCGGTCCTTTTCAAACTGCTTTCTCCGGGCCTCGTAAAGTACTGGAAACAACTCCTTGACCATATCCCAGTTAACTGCTGGCTAGTGCAAAACGCACTTGATGACTACGATTCGCTTAACCTCCTCGCAGAACCCACCCTGGCAGAAATGCCAGGCTTTTCCATCAACAGAATGTCTGCCATTACCTGAAGTTGGTAGATCCATGTCAGGCAAAACACATCACACCTGCAAAGATTTGTGCGAAAATGCTCATTAATTGGCGTTGATAACGGCATTCTTCTATAAATACGCAAATATATTAACAACAAAATTTTATGAGTGCCGCAGCAGCTATCTCCGGCCCATTAAAAGGCCGAATAAACCAGTAGAATACCTGCCTCGGGCACAAACCCGGACGAAAGAGGGATTCGTTGCAAACATGTCCAGTCGGAAAGAGGCTAAACATTAGATCCTAGTGATAGACATGTCAACAAATGAAATGTCCTGAAAAGACTCCCACATTGATTCGAATTTCACTAACGGTTAAACCACCTCCGCCTCCATCGCGCTTTTCATTCGTGAACGGCCGATCCATTTCGCGTCTGATCACAGGACGTCCAATGCCAATGGCAACCACAAGAAAAGGTGGTACTCATCAGAACAATCATTACCACCATAATCAAACGCACCGACCAACATCCTGGTGCAGTTTATTTTGTGGACCGATATAGCTCACGCAATGCCCCTCGTCCAATCCGACGTCTCCTGACGCCGCACACACAGCGTAGGAACGAACAAGCTTCATTCTCAAGGGAAACATTTGATGGGATGGCACACCCCAAAGCCTTCAGCACACTTTGAACCCTTCAAGAAAAAGTGCATGACCCCTACGCTCCCTGCTGCTGTCAACCTTATCGAGTTCTTCGGCATGATAACTTGACATTCCGAAATGACTAACCAAAAGGCGATGAACATCGGAGTTCATTGATCATAAAGCCGATGAGCATTGGCAACCAAAAGACACACCAAATACTTGTTTTGAAAAAAGCTTAGAGCTCGGATGAGACATCCCACACAATGGAGATCATATCAGCTGACAGGCACCTCGATCTTGCAGGTAGCCTTGTAGCTCCCATCTTGGCCCGCAACAACTCCGGGCTCTCTGACCACCAACCCCTATCCGGAGGTAATAGTTACCGCCCGAAAAAAGCGACTACCCATTGCCTCGTCAAGTCTCACTTCGTAGCCGATGCAGAGGTCATTCGAGTCGTGGTCAGCTACTGAGACCTTGGCTACAGATACAGTGGTTTCCTACCATAGCTGCGACCGAACTTCCCAAAAAGAACCTTCCCCGAAATTGCCACAATAGGCGTTACCAAGTACCTGGAAAACAATTCTACGATACGAATCCCCTCCCCTAAGCATGCCGTCTTGGCCGCAACAAAAATCGAAGCCGTGAAAAGGCATAAAAAGGCTAGCTCTTACCACACACAAAAAAAAACAATTTCAATGTCGCTTACCCTATACCTCAATGCCAAAGTAGACACTTCAAGTCAGCAGGGAAGACAACACTCATTACCACCGAACTTGCACGATGAGTAAGCAAGCCAGGTGAAAGAGAAGCAATAATGCCACTCCGTCAGATTACAACTGGTGGACAGTGCACCATACTGCACCACTGAAACAAAATAATAATCAGGCAGGCATTGAGACGACAACAGGTCCCAATTCATTAACAAAGCAACTTACTCCTAAGGCGAATGCTCCAATCTTAAGTGAGCGCAACTACGCAGCCCAACATTTGGCAGGGATAAGCCAACAGAGGTTGCACCGGTAGTTGCTTGGACACACGGCTGTCATGGAGGTATTGCCGAGAGTTAGAAAGCCTGAGTTGACCGAATCCCATCAGCCAACGCGATCTCAAACGTAGTCAATTGCAAGGAACCATCTAAATTGGTAAAGCGAAACGCCCACCAAATCTCAGCCAACGAATGGCGTGCACGTTCCACGGCAGAGGGCGCTTACGATGGAGAAGGATGTGGCGGTCAACACGCGGTGATGCGGTGATGAATCCTGCTGGAATCCATCCATTAGTAAAAGCTACTCTACCAATTTCATTTATTTATTCATTTATTTGCGAACCTGGCTGCTACTGTAAAAGGGGAGATTTATTCGCACCTTAGCAAAAATGAGTTGTTAGTTTTCTGTGTGAAAGCAGTGCCTGTAGCGTCCCGAGGCTCCCCTTAAGGTAAAAGAAGGCGCAGTACTAGGGCAGAATATATATATTCCGGGAACAGAGGGCTTGGGGGCTGTTGGCACGGCCCGGAGGCCGACCAACCGGCTAGAACAAGATGGCCACCCAAGTGACCTAAACCGGTAGTTCGAACAAACAAAGTATTACACAGCCCCTCTCTTCTTTCGAGCGTCGTCCCCGACGCTCCCCTTCGTCCGCCTCCCGTGTCAGCCATCACAACGTAATCAGTGCTGCGAGAAGCACCCACGAGCTAACCGTCCCAGTCGTCGAGGTTCGAACGCATGTGTTCCTGTAGTGCCATCAATTCCGCGTAGCACTCAGTGCAGCAAATGCGCGCCTCTTGGCCCTCCTCTGGGCTTGGAGTCCACGGCTAGTGTCGCTTCAGTTGTTAATAGCTTTCCTGTCGAACACGAGGGCGAGGGAGATGTCGAAGATCAACGTCGATCTCAATCCTTCTGTTACGAGATACCAAAGTTTCTCCCCTCCGTAGCAAATACACTTCTTTCACAACGCCGACGTTTGACAGTAGCGGCATGGAGCAGGATAAAATCCATCAAAGTCGGGTACGCTTCCCGCTGCCACCAATGTAGCGTCCCGAGGCTCCCTTTAAGGTAAAAGAAGGCGCAGTACTAGGGCAGAATATATATATTCTGGGAACAGAGGGCTTGGGGGCTGTTGGCACGGCCCGGAGGCCGACCAACCGGCTAGAACAAGATGGCCACCCAAGTGACCCAAACCGGTAGTTCGAACAAACAAAGTATTACAGTGCCATTTATAATATGCCGCTAACAGCCGCGACTTGCGGACAGCACGTGCATCTCTAAGGAATTTTATTTCTGTCAAATGTAGTTTGTCACGGTTTGCGCGGTCTTTTGAAGCGTGCGCTCGTGTATGCGGTGGGTGGTCGGCTGTCACGACTGCAACTTGTTTAGCTCCCGTGGGACTGCTCTTTAGGTATGCAAACTACAAAGTTTACTTTTTAGGTGGAAATGACGTATCTACAATGTCATCTGGTTCGAGTTTGTGCTGCGTCCGACCCTGTACGCCCCTATGTCATTCATGGATGCGTCGCTCCGTACTAAGGAAACCCACTGTGTTTAATTGCCCTTTCTCTATTTAACATTTTTTTCACCCCTTCAAGCCTATTCGACTGCATGACTTTGTTGGTCGCAACTGTTTGACTTATCTTCCATATGCCTACACGATAATTTCTTTGTCACCGTACTTGCCTTTAGAGATCTCACCACATAAAATAGCTCGCATATCCATTGAACTGTGTAGCGTTTGTACGCCTTTATCTTTGTCGTGAGGAGGCATGTGGAATCCTTGCATTGGGTTTCGTGATGGTCTTTGCGTGAACACTATAGTGCGGCGGTGGTGGGAGCAGTTCTGTGCTCTCCTTTGGCCCGATTGACGTGTTCTTTTTACTGCTACCACAGAGCTGGTTTGCATTCAACGACGCACCCTCACTCGCCACGTCAACTTCTTCTTCTGCCTCATTAGTGGGGCCATTTATTCCTGTGTCGGACTTCAATTTCTGACGCCGTGAAGTCTTATCGCTGTTGGTTAGTTGGGCGCTTGGGAGTGGTTGATACTTACTTTTGGCATGCTGAAATGAAGGCTATAAGGTTGCAACCTGGAAGTCAGCTTCTTGAAGTCAGGAGCGTTCATTTAATTGGAGACATCCAGTGCTTTCCGATCCTACCTGTCCTGGCATGTGCTTAGCAGACGGACTACTCGCCTTTGGCAGGTTACCAGTTTAGTCCGTTGCGGTTAGTTTGTCCTGTGCTAATTCATATCAACAATTTTAAATTCAACCCCTGTATCGTGCAATCAAAAAGAACGTTTGAAGTTGCTTTCTCTTCCTTTTCCCAATCAGTTAGTTAAGGAGCAGAATGTGCAACTCGATTCATGCTAGTGCGCTCACTCCATCAATGGGGTGGAGTGTCTACGCTTTCGACTTCGGAATTTATTTGCCATGTGGAACAAAATGCTAAATTTTTTCAAATTGGATGGGAGCTTTTGTATGTTGCTAAGGCTTGGAAGTTGTGAGGGTACTTGTCTTCATTTCCTTTTGTGTTGTGTTCCTTGCGAGTAATGGCCATTCACCTAGGCTTCTATTCCGTCTTTTCCTAAGCAGTTTCAAGTGTCGGTGTCGCAGGGCGAAGGGCAGATGTCAAGACTTCGCGTAATTGCATTGAAAGACTGGACTTCGTTTTTGAAGTGTCGCTGGTTTTCAAGCAAGTAATTATTGGCACTTCGGCACAGTTATTTTTGTCCACCAATCCATCACCACCGAGGCTGACGATGAAGTAAGGGGCCTTCTTAGGTAGCGGAGTTGGCAGCATGCATCTGAAATCCCGACGGTCAAGTGGCGGCAGTCAAGGCTTCCTCTGACATCTGCACCCAAAGTATAGTTTCCGTTTATGGGACTATACACAGCAAGATATGTCCACTCTCCTTGATTGTTCGCGCGCTCAGGCAGGGTGGTACATACTTCAAAGTGGGAGTTCACGCGACAGCACACAGCGGTGCCTTGGGATATGTGAGTTGACTCCACGCGTATAGCATTGCAAACGAAGGGACTAACTTCCGAGGCGTGAAAACAGGATTGGTGCACTTATGCACCCATCTCAACATCGTCTAGCCAATTCACGGGAGACTGTCTTGGTTGCAAGAGCACCAGATTATTGCGACCAAAACTGCTTGTAAACGTCTTTGTTGTGCTCACCGCCCTCACTAGAAGACTTGCCACGTTCTACGCCGTTGATACGTAGTGGGCTCCTATTTACAGGGATTACAGCTGCAATGTGAACTGGGCGCCACCGAAAACGAAACCGAAATCCCCACTGATATCCGTCCATACGTCTGAGGGGATGCTTCATCCATTGCGTGCAGGCCGAGGCTCCTTATTTTGATTGATGATCTTTGGATTGACCCACGGGTGGCACGCGGATCGACTCTTACTGGTCGCAAAAGGACGCACTTTGTGTGTGCTGCTGGGTGTGATGAGTGCAGGGAAGTGCACCTTTTTAGAGGCGTCTGCAGAATCCACTTCCGACTCATTGTGGACCCGAGGTTGGGAATTGTGAGGTTGGACAATTTCCACAACTGGCTGGTTAGTAAACCCTTGTTTTCCATGCTATCCTGAAAGTCTGATCACACCAGCGGAATTGCCTTGCTCTCGGCAGATCGGTTCCGACGGCGTGGAAGCAATCACTTTCCTGCTCCTGTGTTGGGCTCGAGGGCTGGCCACGGAGATGTACCGGGAGTGAAGCATCGTCTCAGATAGGGCTATCAAACCGTTGGTAGGATGAACGGTCGATTTGTGCATGCTCAGGCAATTTATCCCATCTCCTCAGCATTCACATGGGAGGGAATCTTTACTCTGTTGTTTAAGAAAACTGGTGCAACGCCTTTTAGGTAGCAACACGGATTGTTTACGTCTACTTCATTGTGGCTCTGCTCGCATGGGAATGCCTTGAACCAAAAATTACCATCAGCGTGAACCTCTACGTGCCAATTTTGGGTCTACTTCGCCTCCTGTTCTGCATGAGTTAGCTCGAGGCAAGTGGGAAGGAGACGAGGCGACTCGTAGAGTTCTTGCTAGTCCTGAGGACGCTATGACATGTGTGAGTCTGGCATGTCCAAAGGAACTGTGAGACTAGGTGAGTGGGTAGTCTGAATGTAACTGCATGCTGTCGGCGTGTTTGCCAAATAGAGCATGAAACTACCTACGTACGATCATTCCCTTTTGCTTCCAAATTTGTCTAGGTGGCGGAGACGCTCTTACAAAGCGAGGTGGGATTGGCTCATTCATCAAACCTGAGTGCGTAACCATGCCCAATTACTACCGGAGAAAGAACGGCAAGTTGTTTAACTGTGGTAAATTAGTCGTTCATCTTGGGTTGTTGTGCTTGCTTGTTTCAAGCAATTGTTGTCATCCGATTCCCTTGTCTAGGCGCCTATTGTGACAGCCTTTAACATTCTCCACATACTCTGTTGTTGAAATTTCATCCTGCCAAATTGCCGGATCTCATATTGGTTTCATTCGCCAGGGGTTGGAGAGGACAGGGGAAACCGAATAGTTTAGTGTGCGTGTGAGAGGCAGCATCGAATGCATGGTAGTCAAGGCTCCTCAAGACGATCTAAGTACCTTTTTTTCGATGGTTGTGCGCAGGACGCGCTTTATATTCAGCCTGCATGTACACCGGAACCAAGTAGCACGTTGAAGATGGGGAAGTCATTGTTGTCGTCAAAGTCTCTAATTTGAAATCTGTTGGCTTTTATCGTACTATCGTATTCCCGTTTGCGATTAAAAGTCATTTGGTTGGGGCAAGTGTTTGTTTTAGACCGTATTTATCTTGTGTTCCACATTTTATTTAAATCGTCGTTTAGTAACAGTGGCAATCACAGCTTGTTCGGTCGATGACAGTTGGATGAAGCTGAAGCGTGTAGCGCTCAACACCTGGTGATCGCATTATCAAATCAGAATGATTGAATGCTTTAGATGGATCAATGTGGTCCATAAAATGCCCCTGCTGCTACGTCAGTGGAGATATCGTGTAGCCGGTTGTGCTTGCGATAGGCTCGATTTTACGCCAAGACGACATTCTTCCCTTCCCTTTCCTTCACTTTGCTTTCGTGTTCAGCCTTCCTATTTTAGTCTTTGTGTGTAGCGCATTAGGCTCGGTGGTAGGACTTTCCATTTTTATATTCCTTATCGTTGTCATCTTCCCAGATACCCCTCTGCTATTTCCTTTGTTGCCGTCTTTGATGTCAAAAATTGGGAGGCCAATTTGTTTTATGGCTCATATTTTCTTGTCGGACAATCACTATTTATGGTCACATTCATACGGAGGGTTGAAGCGTTACTAAGTGTGCTTGGTAGGGCTAATGCTTAAATGTGTGTTTGCTTTACCACCAGAGGACCTAAAAGCTTGTTATGCTTTTTGGCCAGCTGGTTTAGGCAACTCCTCACTTTCTCCCTTACTTCCTTCGTATTCCATCGTGAAGATTGCTTACATTGCTTTGGATATGAAGGCATGCGATCTCCTCCCCAGCGGCTCAGCCTAGGACGAGACATTTCACAAGTCTGCAAGGGCACTCAGCCTGTTAAGCGGAACCTGTAATTCACAACTTCTCCCTTCCTCTTTCCCATTGAAGTGAATACATTCAAGAACTTGTCTGACAGGGCAAGCCAGTGCCTGTCACAAACGCGCTGATTTGATGCCATTTCTGGACGTGTTGAGAGCTCCAAAACACCGCTTAAAAATTGCGCTCGAGTTGGCGTCACCTGCTCGCCCCGTTGCCAAGACCATCCGCCACCACAGCACTATGTTCCTGAAGGCAGCTACCTCAGCTAGCAGTCGCATATCTACGACCTCGTACGGTGTGTACTGAGATTCCTGCTGATTTGTTAAACTTGCCACCACAATAAACAAATCCTCCCACCTCAATCTCCCACAAATTGCTTACATGACTACGAAACTAAAGAAATTTCAGTGCGATGACACTACTTTGGGTCCTTTATCGTTTTGCGGCTCAAGTCTGTTTCAGTAGTAACTCTAGCGTCGAGGAAACCGATGAAACCATCTCTTGGATGTTGTCAAGGCACTTTAAGACGTAGGTAGCAAAACGGATAGACATCGACACAGAGGGGTGAGGATGATGGGGTGGATTGCTTATGGGAAGACTTCAATGTCGATCACAAACGCGGAGGCACAGAGGGGGAGATCGAAATTGTGCGGTACTTTCAGACGCACAACGCCCAGCCGGCTGATCGAATCCCCCGGAGGCAAGAGAAGAATGTCCGCTCAACAGCCCCGGGGGCAGGTCGGATATGCTGAAAACGCATTGAACCAAACCATAGCGACACGTTCAGCAGGCAGCTGCAAGACGCGCCACCAATGCGTCAGAAGAATCCGACGAAATTTCGGGCTATCTCTTCGGAATCAGCGAGTCACTAAACTAAGGACGATGGAATCAGAACGCTACTGACCACCACCGCGGTCATACAACTACCAGAAGATGACAAATTAGCAATGGAAGAATGTTTTTCCAAGGCATCTTACACTCCAACTCTGAGCACGTGGCAATCAACCATTTTGGACCAAAAGGCTTTAGGCGATTGAGGAGTGTTTGTGGGTCATTGCAGACATACAGGACAAAACCAACACACTTTAAAACGGTTTGGAGGCTGAAAAGAAGGACACTAATCCAACTCCTGCAAGGTTGACCATAACGAAGCCTCCCATGCCTCAAAGCGCCCTTACGAACGATTTATGGGCCATAGAGATTCGTTCTGACGTGCAAAAAGCCTCATAAGCTGTTACCTCTAATCTATTAACTATAGTTTTGTCTGCTGTACGCAAAGCACGTTACAAGTGGATTACACTTTCTATCATAGTAATCCACGGAGCTTCTCGGAAGCACCGACCAATAGACTTGTCTGTGTGTATGTGCGTTCCTCGATCACAACACCAGCCAAAAAGCCTCGCTCTCAGAGCACTTCGAAGCCACCTACACCGGTTCCGTTATACAGTTCATTTTAGAGGGACGCGATTAAAGTTTCCCAACTACGCATCATACCCATGTCCAGACGTTAAAATGTTGAAACAACTGACACACCTTAAGGATAGTCAAAAGGAAACAGGAAAAATCACAGTGACGTGTGACAGCAACGCTAACGAGCATGGACACACCCCTTCGAACAAAAAGTATCGGAAGTGGACAAAGGACCCACCACCCTAGAACGCCAAAGATGAATGCAAGACACCCTGCGCGAGTGTTGCCGAAAGTGCGACAATTTGTTCACTTTAAGTGAGGTTTGGCGACACCTGATGTCACAATCCGCTTTATCACATGCACCGGTCAAGCTACCAAAGATTATGTGAGATATTAAGATGGATTTTCAGAGGCTATGTAATCACTGCATAGGCTAAAGCAGTCTACTTCCCAATTATCAACACCGAACTTCCCACCAGAGAGCTGCTAACCCGTCTTATTTACAGAGCTAAAAAGGAACATAGCAACACCCGAAGTGTCGACAACCCTACGCTTGAGTTATGCCTCTAAAATCATCCCTCACGAAGAGCAAAACACAAAGAATGTCTTAGCCTGGGCTTTACCAACTGTAACCTAAGTGGTACGTGGCCTGAACCCTACCACCAGCATGCAAAGTAGTCGCACAAAGCCACTGTTTGAGCCAAAATTACGCCCGTCGCTTCACCATAATAGCGTCCACAAATGCGACGCTTTGGGTATTGTGCGCTCTGTTGTTTACAACCTCGGTTGCAAAATCGGCTTAACTGCGATCAAATTCAGCAAATCTCTTCCTAATGTCCCATACACCAAGTGATTTGGAGGGAACAGCGAATGTGAAAGTAATTAACCGAGCGAAGAGCCATAGTTACTAACTCGGCATCAAACAACGAAACGGAGGAATTTGTCTGCAGCTAGCACCTCCATGACTAGATGCAATTATATTATATTGTGCACACTTCACCCCTCATGTTTTCACCTTCCCATTACGGTCAAAGTGCTGCATTTGATCATAAGCTTTATTGCTGATTAACAGGACATTTCCCATCCCAACCAAACTTTAGTGAATTCGTTTCGCACAAATTAAAGTGCATTTAGCATCGAATTAACTAGCGCATCTTTTTACAATTACAAAGAAGTTGCACACTAAGTAAGATAATATTTCCGATCGCATGTCCGATTTGAAGACTACTGTAGAGGAGACTAAGATCTGTTTTCAGCGCATATTCGTGCATTAACTCATGCTGATTAACAGGACATTTCCCATCCCAACCAAACTTTAGTGAATTCGTTTCGCACAAATTAAAGTGCATTTAGCATCGAATTAACTAGCGCATCTTTTTACAATTACAAAGAAGTTGCACACTAAGTAAGATAATATTTCCGATCGCATGTCCGATTTGAAGACTACTGTAGAGGAGACTAAGATCTGTTTTCAGCGCATATTCGTGCATTAACTCAGGGCAGATAAGAAGCAATGGTGTTCTCGTAAAAATACCTTTAAGAACAAGCAGAGTGTCGACTCCGTTCTCGCTTCCTCTGTACCCAGTAGCCACGACATAGCAGCATTTATGATCCTGAAGTGACGCACCTAATTCTATAAAATAGACTTAAATAGACTTTCCAAAACCTTTAAACCGACCTGTTGTGCACATCACACGTTAGACCCAACCATTTAAAACTTTTCAATAGCTTACTAAGATATGATGGGAAGCACTTCTTGTTCCGTAAAGAGGACAAAAGGTCATAGCACAAAACAATGCTGGAGACGTACCAACCGCAAATATCCAATCAGCAAACACCGAGACGCCACGACCGAACGGTGCACACGTCTGCTACAAAACACTCATAGTCTCGCGCATTCATTTAGCTTCGGTGAAACAACAGTTTTGCAAACTCAGTTATCGAGAGAGTATAAAGTGTGAGAACTAGAGGCGAAAATCGCTTAAATAAATGAGCCATTTTCACGGGCCTTTTTGCTTGAGGTTTCAAAGGCGCAGCTCGTGTAGATACGTGATGATCGATTAAATAAATTCTATTTGATTAATAAAGGGTTGCGTATGTTAGCATAATTTTTGCATTTGTGCAAGTATAGCATAGACATATCCCCTACCTACGCATTCTAAATCCACTTTAATGAAGCTGAAGTTTACCCTAGCACCACTGTAGATGGATCTTCCCCTTCCTCCTCCTCCTTCTATTTCCATCCTGCTATTAGAAGGCAGAATGCTACGAGACATCTTTATTGTAAGTCTGTCGGACAAGAGCGGTAGGCGTGTGCCTACGACGAGAGCGTCCGCGACCTCGTTATAATTGTCCTCTCGTCTCTGACCTACAAAGCACAGTTAAACACCACAATTATTACAACCACGACCAGCATTTGACTTTTGCGACTCCACATGTCAAAACAATGACATACGGGTGCGTGTGTAAGTCAAAGTCATGACTATGCATGTAGCTTTATTGTTGAGAATGGATCTAGATCCAACTTCACAGGAGTGCAAATCTATTGTAGCGTCCCGATGCTCCCTTTAAGGTAAAAGAAGGCGCGGTACTAAGGCAGAATATATATATTCCGAGAACAGAGGGCTTGGGGGCTGTTGGCACGGCCCGGAGGCCGACCAACCGGCTAGAAACAAGATGGCCACCTAAGTGACCGAAACCGGTAGTTCGAACAAACAAAGTATTACACTATGGGGCACATTTTTCCCATGTGTTTGGAGAAATAGCCTCACCCGCATTGAAACAATAATTCGGGGCAATCGTAGCCAAAACAGGCTTGCAGAAACTCAAAGGAAAGAAGCACGCATCTAGAGAGCCACAATCTTCCATTTATTGGGTAGGCGTGCTGTTCAAAGCCGTAAGCACTAGTGAGAATTTACGTGGTAACAAGCGATTACAAGGAATAACAGGCACTGCTTATGCATAGGCAGGATGTAATAATTTGTTTGTTTGGCCTGTCGGTTTCGGCCAATTAGGTGGCCATATTTTACTAGCCGGTTGGTTGGCCTCTGGGCCGTGTCAGCGGATCCCGATCCCAATGTTTCCAGAATATATGTATTCTGCTCTGGTACTATACCCTGAAAGAGGTCTTGGGACGCCGCATCGGTGGCAGCGGAAAGCGAACCCAACTTTGATGGATTTCTAGCCTGATCTATACCTCTTGTGGCGAGTTTTAGTGGTGTGAAAGAAGTTCATGTGTCACAGATGGGAGAATTTCTGACATCTTATAACAGGAGAGCGAAGAGCGACATCCGCCTTCGACTATTAACAACTGAAGCGACACCAGTCGTGAACTCCAAGCCCAGTGGAACTGCCAAGAGGGATCAGCGACGTTGTGGTCAAGCAGCCTCCGTAAGTTCTATCTCAGGTTCTCGGGCAACTCGCCTCCCTTCGTCAGAATGTGTTTCTGCTGATGTGGAATGTGCAGGACGCCATTCGATAGCATCAGAAGTCAGAGCCACTCTTGTTATAGATAATAATCTACCGTGCTTTCTCAACTGTACCATAATAAAGACGTCCCATATCACCCAGCCTTCTAATAGCAGGGGTGGAAGAATAGAAGAGGAGGAAAGAGAAGATCCCTCTACAGCTGGTGGTTCAGATCTGCGACGAGTCAAAACGCGACTAAAAAGAATGGTTTTGCAAAGGCATTTATGCAGTGCTTGCTTTTACTGAGCCCAAGTCTTGACAATACGAGGGTTTCCACTGCCAATACGAGTGGGTTTTGGCTCAAGCCTTTGCCTCATACAGCCAATTCAGCACAAGTTTTGCGGACACTTTGTGCTTTTGCGTCCACCGGGCAAACAAACGCACTGGCTGTTGTACCGATTCTTGTTTGCACCGTCAAGACTCGACGGACATCATCCTGGACTTTGATATTCGGTGTTTGAAACTCTTGGTTGATGTTCCCATCAGTTGGGCCAAAATCATTCAAAATCCAAAGGTTGTTATGAGTTTGTTGGAAGTACCCATGCATAAGGTTTTGGATAGAAGCTGTTACTGACAAATACAAATGCATTCTTGATACTCTTCCTGATGCCGTGCTTCCTAGTCTCTGTCGAACCGGACACGCATCGATTCCCCCAAGATGAGCGTTCACTGTGTTATGAGTGAATCTAACTTCGGGAACTATAGTTCGTAGCTCTTCCGAGAGCCTTCACATTGGTGCGTGGTTTCGCATGATCAGGCGCATTCGCTGTCTGTTGGAAGCGGAAATCCGCAATGCTTCTCCGAAAGGAAAGCACAAAATATGTAGCATGAAAGAGAGTCAAATTACTTTCATTTAGCCACACGAAACATTCCGGGCGATTATGCGACACGTTCTCACACGCATTGTGCATGCAGAGTTTTAAGCATGGAGGCGCCGTCAACTAACTCGAAATGACTACTTAATGCGGTTGAGCAGCTTTCCATTTTGAAATCTCCATGGATTGCGTCGATTGGCACTCAGTGGTGTGCCCCGCTGCTTGTTGAGAAGTCGAGCATGAGGACTTGTCAGTGATCGTGAGAAATCACGCAGATTCTGCAGCCGCATAATTGCGTTCAAAATATGGAGGGGGGATGGAGTGCACAAAGTGAGCAACCAAGTGGCGTAGTGCATAATTTACCAGTCATTTAACACGGCACAGGCTATGTGTAGTGTTCACTGCAGCCTCTACGTACCCCAAATTCAACGCCCCATTCGCATTGCTTACTGCTTTCAATTGACGACTGGACGAAGTTGCAAGAGCGTCGTCTTCAGAGACGCAGCACCAGATTCTAAGTGGTAATCATATGATCAGGTTTACAAATTGCATCCTCATTGGCCGATAGCGTATTCGTCCTTGCTAAACAAAAGACTTCCTTCGCTACAGAGAAGTGATGCGTTCGTGTTTACTAAGAGAGGAAAAGGGCACTGTGCTGATGCTATGCTTGAAGTCATCTGCAGACGCAAATGCCTACGGGTTCGAATTTCACCCATTCACTCGTAAGAATTTTGTCTCCCACCACATACCATTTCATGCATGTACGCACTACCAATGCTGTCTGCCAGCTTAATCAAAATTGGCGAGAGCGGATCAGTTCAACAATCAGGTAGCATGAAACAAAGACCTCTCCATCGAGGAAAAAGGCGAATCGATAGATCTGAGACAGAAAGGAATGGGACGGATCGGTTCCTAGGTCGAGCGAAGATGGGTGGAATGAGGGAAAACGAACCTAGCCACTTGCGATGAAACCGTCACTTTGCCACGCTCTGATGAAAGGAAGCAAGTAGCACTAATAGTTGCTTGTTGAGAAGTCGAGCATGAGGACTTGTCAGTGATCGTGAGAAATCACGCAGATTCTGCAGCCGCATAATTGCGTTCAAAATATGGAGGGGGGATGGAGTGCACAAAGTGAGCAACCAAGTGGCGTAGTGCATAATTTACCAGTCATTTAACACGGCACAGGCTATGTGTAGTGTTCACTGCAGCCTCTACGTACCCCAAATTCAACGCCCCATTCGCATTGCTTACTGCTTTCAATTGACGACTGGACGAAGTTGCAAGAGCGTCGTCTTCAGAGACGCAGCACCAGATTCTAAGTGGTAATCATATGATCAGGTTTACAAATTGCATCCTCATTGGCCGATAGCGTATTCGTCCTTGCTAAACAAAAGACTTCCTTCGCTACAGAGAAGTGATGCGTTCGTGTTTACTAAGAGAGGAAAAGGGCACTGTGCTGATGCTATGCTTGAAGTCATCTGCAGACGCAAATGCCTACGGGTTCGAATTTCACCCATTCACTCGTAAGAATTTTGTCTCCCACCACATACCATTTCATGCATGTACGCACTACCAATGCTGTCTGCCAGCTTAATCAAAATTGGCGAGAGCGGATCAGTTCAACAATCAGGTAGCATGAAACAAAGACCTCTCCATCGAGGAAAAAGGCGAATCGATAGATCTGAGACAGAAAGGAATGGGACGGATCGGTTCCTAGGTCGAGCGAAGATGGGTGGAATGAGGGAAAACGAACCTAGCCACTTGCGATGAAACCGTCACTTTGCCACGCTCTGATGAAAGGAAGCAAGTAGCACTAATAGTATGACAAGCAAACGACTTCTGGGCGAATGATGTTACTGAGGATGCTAATATTGCCAGAACTAGCTCCTTTTTTAATTCTTCAATTGTTTCCATCTTCATGAGCGGTTTTCAAATGTCCCACAATGTTACATTCGCACTCACATCCTCTTGGTTGGTTGATAGTGGATGCCAATCAGCTAGTGCAGCTACACGTGACCGAGGCCACTTGTGACTAGAACAGCCTCCACTGTTGCGATATTGAGGGATGTGCAAACTTGCCGTGTCCTCTTCGTTTACTCGTAGGCGTCGATGAAGGACCTCTTCATCGAAGTCTGCAAATGAATGCCGAATTAAATGGGATCTGGAGAACGTCAAAGTTCACGCGCAGGACCACCCATTACACAGGAACTTGCTAGACCACTGTAGGAGCTCAGAGCCCAGCTAACGACACTGCTGGACAATTAATTTAAGTGAGCACCCGATTACACATTCCTTCTCCGTCATTAGAACCTCATGACCAACTCGGCAAATGTACGCGACAATTATTGTGACTTCGGGCTTCATCCCTCCTTCGTTTTGGGGAGTTGCTTTGTTCACCAATGCACACGGCTGCTCACATTCACACAGCCACTGCCACTACCGCTGGCCATCGTGTCAGCTTGATTAATGGCCTGGGTCCACAGCACATTAGCATTGGCCATCAGTGCCTGTGGTAGGAGACGTAGTAGCCCCACGGTGGAAACACTTCTATGTGTGAGGACCCCTGTCCACCTCAAATGACCAACGCGTAATTGTGAAAGATATGCTTGTAATACAACAAATCACTCTTGACTGCCTTTGTCGGCGATAGTTATTTGCATCTGGTCATGGAGGTGCTAGCTGCAGACAAATTTCTCCGTTTCGTTGTTTAATGCCGAGTTAGTAACTATGGCTCTTCGCTTGGTCAATTAATTTCACATTCGCTGTTCCCTCCAAACCACTTGGTGTATGGGACATTAGGAACAGATTTGAGGAATTTGATCGCAGTTAAGCCGATTTTGCAACCGAGGGTGTAAACAACAGAGCTTCGTCCCTTGTAAGCCCAGGGAATCGGGACTGCTTGTGGAACAGATCTGGACTGGGAGAGTCGTCCTAATGATTGAAATGGGGCTTGGACAAAGGGACAGAGGGTGGAGTGGGCTATATCTCCCTGGAGGACCGTTGATTGCACCTCTGCTTCGTGGTCAGTTGGGGGTTTACTGTTATCATTGAAGGGAATTTGTAGCATTTTCAAGAACTGGAGTAAGTGACAGGTTGTTTTTTGGTGGAGCATTAATTTGGTAGAGGGAATTTACAGGGGCTTTTTAGCCCCGTGAACACTGCAAGCTAAAAAGGGAGTTTTAAATTTACATGCTTTTTCCACATGATCGCCTGTTGCAATATTCATGGTTGTTTCTCCATGGTCGCCTGTTGCTTCATGTTAGTAATGACAGAAATTCATTTGTTATTGCAGCAGAATCCCTCTCACAAAGCGAGGTGAGATTGGCTCATTTATCAAACCCGAATGCGTAACCATGCCCAATTACTACGGCAAAAAGGAACGAGAGGTTGTTTCACAGTGTTAAATTAGCCGTTCATGTTGGGTTGTTGTGATTGTTTGTTTCAGGCAATTGTTGTCATTTGATTCACTTGTCTAGGTACCTATTGTGACAGCCTTTAACATTCTCCGCACACTCTATTTTTGAAAAATCATTCTGCCGAACTGCCGGATCTGATATTGGTTTCGTTCGCCAGAGGTTGGAGAGAGCAGGTAAAACGGAATAGTTTAGTGTGCGTGTAATAGGCAGCATCGAGTGAATGGTAGTCAGGAATCCTCGAGACGATCTAAGTACCTTTTTTCAATGGTTGTGCGCAGGACGCGCTTTATATTCAGACTGCATGTACAGCGGAACCAAGTAGCACGATGAAGGGGGGAAGTCATTGTTGTCGTCCAAGGCACCAATCTGAAATCTGATGGCTTTCATCGTACTACCATATCCCCGTTTGCGAGTAACAGCCATTTGGTCGGAGCAAGTGTGTGTTTCAGACTATATTTATCTCGCGTGCTACATTTCATTGAAATCGTAATTGAGTAAAAGTGGCAGTCACACAGCTTGTTGGGTCGAAGAGAGTTGGGTGAAGCTGAAGCATGTAGCACTCGACATTTAGTGGTCACACTGTCAATCCAGAATGATTGGAAGTTTTAGGTGGATTAATGTGGCCCATAAAATTCCCCCCTCCCCCCAATTGCTACCTCACTGGAGATATCGTGTAGCCAGTTGTGCTTGCCGCAAGCTCGATTTTGCGCCAAGACGACACTTTTCCCTTCCCTTCCCTCTCTCCCTCACTTTGCTTCCGTGTTCAGCCATCTTAATTCACCCTTTGTGCATAGCACATTAGGCATCGGTGGTAGCACTTTCCATTTGTATATTCCTTATTTTTGTTGGCCTCCCAGATACCACCCTCCCTCCCCGCTATTTCCTTTGCTGCTGTCTTTGATGTCAAAAACTGGAAGGCCAAGTTGTTGTATGGCTCACATTTTCTTGTCGGGTCATTATTATTTATATTCACATTCAATGGAGGGTTGAAACGTCGCTAAGTATGCTTGGTAGGGTTAATGCTTAAGTCTGTGTTCGCTTTACCACCAAAGGGCACAAAAGCTTGTTATGCGTTTCGGCCAGCTGGTTTGGGCATTTCCAAACTGATGTGTTACTCTTTGCCAATGATTTTGGTTAGCTGTACCACATGCTTTTTGTGCTCTCGGATTATCCACTTTGGATGCGCCTACCATGGATGTTCTTCAAAAGGAGGACCACTCCTGCCGACACAGCATGCGAAGGTGCTATTGTTGTAGTTCCTCTTGCCAACATACTACAACGTTCCCGTGTTACTCTTTGCCAATGATTTTGGTTAGCTGTACCGCATGCTTTTTGTGCTCTCGGATTATCCACTTTGGATGCGCCTACCATGGATGTTCTTCAAAAAGAGGACCACTCCTGCCGACACAGCATGCGAAGGTGCTATTGTTGTAGTTCCTCTTGCCAACATACTACAACGTTCCCGAGTAATGAAGTTGTGCTGAATAAGCAGGAGACGGAAACACACGACTGGCAGCGTTACAGTTGAGTTGGTAGCCTTTTTCTGCTGCCACATCGTCTATCGCGAATCCGCCAAGTTTATTTCATTCCCCGTGGATGGGACGCATTGCATTGAATCGAAGTTGGCAGCCAAGTTACCGATGGAATGCCTCAAAGTGGTTTGTCGTTATTTACCCTTGGTCCAGCCCAGGTGTCCCTCCCGAATGACACTTCACAGTGTTTCCAGTTCGCTTTTCAGAATGCCTCGATGGCCTGTCCCTGTTTGTAGCAGTGAACAGTGGGGGTATTGAATGGATGGACTGGAAGTCTCAAATTCTTGCAATGAATTATTGCCTGTATTAGCTGACCAATTCAGTGTGTAAGCCAACCAAGTTCGTTGAGGCCTGAGCCATTGGGGGTAGTATTTGCCTTCTATCTATCTACCTTTCAAAAACTGTGATGCGTCGTTTCCACATTGCAGTGTAATTATTGTGTCTATTTAGTAGCGAGGGACAATGCAAAGGTACCCTATCCACCATCCCAAACTGTGCTCATCGCTTCCCAATGCATTCCCTCTCTGGCCTGAGCCATTGGCCTGTTTGCGTGCATGACATTTTGTAACAGCAAATGACATTCCTTGTGCAGACCGATCTCGGTGTTTCGTAGACGAGTACTGCATTAACCACGTTTGTCACTGCCCTTCATTGGTTCTTTCATTGAATCAAACTACTGCAAGTGGGCTCTATTGATGCTTCAACTCATGCTGGCATAGGATCGTTTATGCACGAAGAACTGTGCAAACGATGAAAGGACGTAAACGAAGCAGCGTCTTGGGCTGAGGCAGGGTTCACGGTACGTGGCTGAAAAAGAAGGCATTTCAGCCCGGTTACATCGTCACTGCTGGATGAGGGGAAGTGTTTGAGTGTTTCCACTTCGGTAACATTCCTATTCTGCACGTCATTAGAAGATGGTAAGAAGGCTGGCTAAGAGGAGGGTTTGTGCCCTACCGAAAAATGTGAGTTTGGCGGTGCCAGTGCTTCGCGCAAGACAACGTTGAGTATTTAAGGAGCACCAAATTTTAGGATGGCAAATGCTTAAGTTCACAACTGTACTGCGTTCACCATTACAGCCAAACGACTCCTCATTCATGCAACCATATCTCACCACAAGTGTCTATGCGTTGATTAGGCTGACGGCATCAGCAATGCAGTAGTATTTAAGGAGCACCAAATTTTAGGATGGCAAATGCTTAAGTTCACAACTGTACTGCGTTCACCATTACAGCCAAACGACTCCTCATTCATGCAACCATATCTCACCACAAGTGTCTATGCGTTGATTAGGCTGATGGCATCAGCAATGCAGTGACTGAATGTTCATGCAAGTAGCTACCGTCTTTGGACTAAGCACCCAGGCAGGCATCACAATCAGGGTCGTCACTGTCGGATAGGTTGACGTAGGGCAGTCTTTGAAGTGCTTACATTCAAACCGTTCAAATGTCTTACAGCTCACCAGCTTGGCGGCTGAGCGTCGTCATCACCACCGTGCAAACTTTGCTTACAATGTGGTGCAGATGCAAGTAGGCATCCGTGGATTTGGATTGCGCTCCTCCGTCAAGTGAGAAGCATTCATCAGCTATCAATGCACAGGTGCATGAAGTCAGCCACCGCCAGCCACCACCATCGTTGGTTATCATCAAACCTTGATTAGTGGACTAAGGTGGGCTGGACTGGCCCAGGAGGTGTGCGCCAGTGATAGGTCGCATTTGGCATTCGCTGCTGCTGCTACTGCTGATTCTTTTGTAGGTGTGGAGCCAACAGCCCCGGTGTAACCTCGATGAACTCATGACATGAAGTAGGCAGGTCTTCGAATAGTTGCCAGGTTTAGTACTCGCAAGAGTACCTACTTTTTGGTCAAGTCAACCAAAGTCAAGGCTGCTTCAGGATCTGGTTATCACTTCCACGATGGCATTGTGCAATGTAAGATCTGCAAGCAGACCATATCCGTTTATCTCACGCGCAAGTATGTCAGATGAGGGAATCGGAAAAGGCCATAAGAAGGTGGCGAAGCGTGAGTAGGCGCAGAATGATGCGTCGCCATGCAAAGTCAATGTGTGTTCTCTCTAGCATGAGCTTCTGAAACCACTATAAGTGCCAGGGTAATCTGTGTAAACGGCAAGCAACTACTCGCTCCAGAGGAAAGAGCCGAGAAGGACGTTCGCGTGAAGTGTAACTCAATGCATCCCAGTCGGCCAAGTCTGGAGGAATAGGTGGCTGAATGAGTGTAGTCAGCATTATTGATGAAGAGAAAAGATGATGAATGCCACAATCCATTGGTGGTGTTCTTGAGAATCGGAGACTATATCCACTCACTGAATCACTTACTCCATGTTATTACGGAGGGGATCACTGTACTGCTGCAACTCCTCACTTTCCTCCTTACTTCCTTTGTGTTCCGTCGTGACGATCGCTTGCGATGCTTCGGATATGAAGGCATGCGATTTCCTCCTCCTCCTCCTCCTCCTCCTCATTGGCGCAGCCTAGCACGAGATGTTTCACAAGTCTGCAGGAGCACTCGGTCTGTTGAACGGAACCTGTAATTCACAACTCCCACTTCTGTCTTTGACATCACATGTGGCACCTCTCACAACCGCCACTGTATCACCACAGTTGCTATTCTGATGATGAATATGAAGCCTCCGGTCTCAGTCCGAAGCTTGTTCCCTTGTAACGCAATGGGTAGTCACCAGTGATGCACTGGGTTTATTCCGTCTTGTGTGGAGACAAACTTGATGGTTGTTGATGCACCGACTGCATCAGTTAACTAGTCACTACGGGACGTCAGCTGAAGTAGACGTCGACATCACTAGTCTATTACCAATTTTAGACGGTACTGACCTATGTTTAGACACTTGGTCAGGTAGATCATGAATGAACGTCACTTTTCTCGTCATAGACAAGTAGCTCAAGTTTTATTGTTATGGGTTAACTTTATTATCGTGGTGGCGAAGAAGGGACATAATGGAGTCAAATGTTGAGCCCTTCCTATCTCAGCATTTCGACGTAGACTTTGTTCGATCATTCTGCTTCAAATCACCTAGCCTTGCTTAAATAGCCGCTCTAGTGAGTCCCACTGTTGAATCTTGCCATCTTCCAACTTGACTCACCTCCCGAACGCCCTTTCTCGAAATTGTGTCTCATCATTGGTCACAATCTCATTGCAAGCAGAGCACCTCGGTGGCTTTTGAAGCTTCCTGCAATTGTGCATCGGCTCGTCTCGTGACAGAAGTCGCCAGTGTGTTTCATGGGACGCAAATTGAGGTGGCACTTGGTCACAGAAGTGCCAGGGTTGGGTGGGTGATGGGAGAAATTGGACAGAGCAATGTCAGCCTAATGCGAATGATGGACCAGCAAAATAGTC